>SJYQ01000837.1:936805-963018 GCA_006410935.1 Redunca redunca | reverse complement strand
TATAATAAAAATCTTAAGGACAGTTTGTCTCTAATAGTTCACTAAAAAATGTAAAACTATAATAGAAATAAGATTTATACTATACAAATCATCTTAGGAACTAGAAAAGGAAGAGAAATTTGACTGATCCAAAAGAAGAAAAATAAGGAAAATGATGAATACAATGATAAAATGGCAAGGATAAATCATGGTATATTTGACCACATAATAATATACTAATAATTAAAATAATAGCAGATATTACATAGAACTTATGCTATGCTATGCCATGTGTGATGCAAGTTCTCATTTGATTCTCACAATAACCTCACAAGGTAGGTATTACTGTTTTTCTCATTAACAGATATTAAAACTGAGATAAGACATGTTATTTGCCATGATCACACATGTAATAACAGAGACAGAATTTGAATCTAGGCTCCACAGTACATGCTTTTTATCCCCTAAATTATACTACTTTTTCAAATGGGTTATATCCTACTATTAAGAGACAGAGATTCATACATTCAGTTTTTAAAAATTCCCATCATATAGTCCTTTCTTCACTTAGGCTACAGTTTTGAAGATTCATCCATGCTGCTAACTATCCTTCTTCAGTAATTTATTATTATTTCTTATTGCCAAGCATAATTAAATTATATAAATATAACATGACTTGTTTATTTATTCTCTTGTTATGGACCTTTGTTTTGCTTCCAATTTGGTGCTACTGTGAATAAAGATACTGTGAACATTCTTTCAGAATCTTTTTGTGAATTCAAGTTTTAATTTCTTTTGCAAAAGAACCTAGAAATGAAATTGTTGGATCACAGGAAAGGTACATGTATAACCTCATAAGAAACTGCAAGTTTTCCAAAATGTGCAATTTTACATTCTTAATAAAAAATGTGTAAGAGTTCCAGTTGTTCTACATCCTTATCAATATTTGTGTTATTGCCTTGTTTAACTGCAACCATTCTAGGGGGTATTATCAAGTGTATCATATGGGTTTAACTGCATTTCCTTAATTGGATATCTTTTCATATGTTTACTAGCCATCTGTATACCTTTTCCACTGAACTGCCTGTCTATACAAAAAAGAAAATCAGTTGATCATAATATGTACAGCTGTATTTCTGGACTCAGACATTGATTTCTATATGTATTCTTACATACATACCACAGTGTCTTCATTACTGCAGTTTCACAGGAAGTCTTAAAAGTCAGGCAGAAATGATTCCTCCATCTTGTTGTTTCTTCAAGCATTCTGACTAACCCAGGTTTTAATTGAGCTAATGGACTTCCCTGGTGGCTCAGTGGTGAAGAACTTGCCTGCCAAGTATGAGATGCAGGTTTGGTCCCTGGGTCGGGAAGATCCCCAGGAGAAGGAAATGACAACCCAATCCAGTATTATTGCCTGGGAAATCCCACGGACAGAGGAGCCTGGTGGGCTACAGTCCATGAGGTCAGGAAAGAATCAGACATGATCTGGCAACTAAACAACAAAATCGAGCTAATCTAGTTTTTCACATATAAATATCAGAATGATAATATAAATTTCTTCAGAAGTGAATGGGGAATTTGATTGAAATTGTGTTCAATTTATAGATCAGATTGGACAAATAAAATATAAATATACAGATCAAGCTGAAAGATCAAGAAAGTCTGTTCTCTACAGAGAATATTAAGTATCAGTTCAGTTCAGTTCAGTCGCTCAGTCATGTCCGACTCTTTGCAACTCCATGAATTGCAGCACGCCAGGCCTCCCTGTCCATCACCAACTCCTGGAGATCACGCAAACTCATGTCCATCGAGCTCTATACTGATGTGTAAATATTATATTTCCCTTTTTTGGGGGAGCTTTTTAACATTACTCTCAGTAATATTCTGGGATTCAAAAACAGGTACAACTGAATTTTGTTGATAAAAATCAAAACACTGCATACAGCAAGGCTGGGTATTAACTAGGGTCATAGAAACATTTTACATTTTGACTGAAGTACCAGGTACACAGGTGTAAATATTAGCAAAACTCATCAAATTGTACATTTAACATTTTTGCATTTTATTGAGTGCAAAATTTTCCAAAATAAAATGCCATATAAAAGCTAAAATGGATAGAAATGTATGCAGAGTAAATGCTAAGAAAAAGAAACAGGATAGAGATTATGTGCTGTGCTACGGTTAGTCGCTCAGTTGTGTCCAACTCTTTGCAACCCCATGGACCCAGATCCAGTGCATTGCAACCTGGATTTGATCCCTGGGTTGGGAAGATCCCCTGGAGAAGGGAACGGCAACCCACTCCAGTATTCTTTCCTGGAGAATTCAGGGATAGAAGAGCCTGGCAGGCAGGCTACAGTCCATGGGTTGCAAAGAGTCAGACATGACTGAGTGACTCTGACTCACTCACTCTCCTGCATTGCAGCTGGATTTTTTTTTACCATCTGAGCCCTGAGGGATGCCTAATAATACTGAAATGGGTAGCCTATTCCTTGTCCAGACCCAGGAATTGAACAGGGTCTCTTGCATTGCAGGCGGATTATTTACCAGCTGAGCTACCGGGGAAGCCCAGAGATTACAGTATGACCAAAAAAAAAAAAACAAAAAACAAACAAAAAAAATCAAAAAACCAAAAACAACAACAAAGAAGAATTCAAAGCAAAAAGCATTAAAGAAAAAGAAAAAAGGAAAGAAAAAAAAAGGATAGTTCACAATTAAAGAGGTCAGAGGACAAACCCTTATGCACCTAGTGATCAAGGTTGCAAGTCCACAAATTAAAAATTGGTAAAGAACCTGAAAACCGTATACTTCCACAGCAGAGGATTAATATACTTTTGAAAATAGATAAAAATATATAAGGGTATATAGAAGACTTAAATAACACAACTAACACAAATGATATTTCACATAACCATTCATTCAGTTATCTATCAAACTACCAGAAAACCCTCAACAAGTTTTGAAAAGTATTGCACAAGACAGTTCAGTGTTTGCAATGGAATAACCTTAATGAACAATAAAAAACAGCCTTAAATAGTAAGAAAACAACAAAAAACAACTCCTCAAACATATTTACATGAACATTTCAAAAACCTNTTTACTTTATTTTCCTTTACAATACTGTATTGGTTTTGCCATACATTGACATGAATCCACCACGGGTGTACATGAGTTCTCAATCCTGATCCCCCCTCCCACCTCCCACCCCATATCATCTCTCCGGATCATCCCCATGTACCAGCCCCAAGCATCCTGCATCCTGCATCGAACATAGACTGGCGATTTGTTTCCTACATGATAGTATACATGTTTAATATGAGATGAAAAATTGTAATATGAGATTCACTAGGGCAGAAGAATAGGCAACCTTATTGTAGAAAAATTTTATCTTTACAAATTTCAACTACTGAAGCTAAAATCGGTTTGTGAGTAAAGGTTAGTTAACATAGTAGTATGAGTTCTTCAGTGATTAAATAGTATGAGTTCTTCAGTGAAGTATCCAGGATACGATTTCAAACACATTGTAAATTTTTTATTCTGCCATATCATTTTGGGCTAATTTAGTATTCTCCTTCATTTGAGGTATAGAAGCTACTGAATAAGACACTGCAATCAGAAATAGTGTAACAATGAAAGTAAATCTAAGCCTGATAGGATTCTATATTGTAAAAACTGATTTAAAAAAATCACATATTGAATGTTTCTGGAGGCTTTATAATAATTTGCTTAGGAGGAAGTAATACATTTTTATTAAGTACAAAGTATGTGAATGTGATTCTTGTATTCAGTATCTTTGTTAATTTTGAAAAAGAAACATTTTACAAAAACAACCTTGGTCTACCCCTTTGCATAATTCTATAAAATACCCTAAGCAAATTTATTAAAATATTCTTCAGTCTTCAATAAGCTGTGAATGCAGATAACTTCCCTACCCAGTGTTATTATTCATTAACTAAGGGTTAGTTACTGATTTAGATCCTAAGACTTAGTAATCTAGGTTGTAATGTTAGAAACAGACTGTCCTCCCATTTGAAGTAATCATTTGAAGAGACGGAAATTATGTGACTTAGTCTACCAAGATTTATTCTGTGAATGTTTTTTCTTTTATTGTAAATTAGAAAGTCTGTTACATCTTCACATTCATGGAAAAGACTGTGATTAACTTCATTTAAAAAAGATTATGGTGAAGCACTTGAAGTGTAAAACATAAAATTAGTAACATATTGGACTTAATTAAAAACCATGATAAATCCTGTTATATTTCATAATAAAAATGAAAATAGCAGTGGCTAGAAATGGAGAAGTGGATATAGGCATCTGTACCATCAATCTCCTTACCTACTAAAGTAGAACATCTGAAACAAAATAGATCCCCTTTTTTGGTGACCCAGGGTATCAATATGAACTTAAATTATTCTAAAAAGCTGAGGGTCAAGATGAAAATGCAGATTATACTGAATGGGTAATTAGCTAATATCTGCAAAAATGCTCAGTATTCTTTTTGACAGAGTTCCAGATCCCAACCTGTTTCTGGCTATCTTTCAGTCTTTCATAAGGGTAGCCTGAATGTGCACACCAACACATCCAAATTATACCTCTGGTTTCCGAATTAACAAAACACAAATTAACTAACAAAAGAGAACACATGCTTGTACACAATCAATCTCCTCTAACCACTACTGTTTAGTTGCTAAGTTGTGTCCAATTCTTTTATGATCCCAGGGAGTGTAGCCTGCCAGGCTCTCCCGTCCATGGGATTTCCCAGGCAAGAATACTAGACTGGGTTGCTGTTTCCTTCACCAGGGAATCTTCCCAAACTGGGTATTGAACGCTTGTCTCCTTCACTGTTAGCCTGATTCTTTACTCCTGAGTCACCTGGGAAGCCCTTCTGACAGCGACTCTCAGAAAGCTTATGGGTTTTAATTTGTCCTTAGCTTGCTTCTTCTTTCTCTTGTCAGAGAGACCTTTACTGTCTACCCAAATCATCTTCAACCTCAGCTAAAAATATATTATTTTGATTATCTACTACTTCCTTCTAAATTTTTTTCTTACAGGGAAAGGAAAATGATTTAGATTCTGTAAGCTTTGAGTCCTGACTGCAAATGTGTGATCTTGGACAAGTAGTCTGACTTGTGTGAGACTGTTTCCATATTTGAGCTTCCCTGGTGCCTCATCTGGTAAAGAATCTGTCTTCAGTGTGGGAGACCTGGGTTTGATCCCTGGGTTGGGAAGATTCCCTGGAGAAGGGAACAGCTACCCAGTCCAGTATTTACCAGATAATATCATCCTATAGAAATTATTGTGAACTAATATGCATGAAAAACACTTTATAAACTAAAGCCCTTTTCTTTATTCCTGGCATTAACTGACAAGGAATATATTGCATTTATTGATTTACCTTATAAACAAAATTAAAAAATTATAAAAACAGAATTATTATTAGCTTAACAGCACACTATGGAATAATCTCATTCTAACTTTGCTCTTCTTCTTTCAAAAAAAAAAAAAAGAAGAAAATTCAGACAAGTAAGATAAGATGACTACACACAGAAGGTTACAGTAAACACAGGGCCACTGAGCGGCAGTAGGGCATCAAGGGAAAAACCATGGTTTTCAGTCAGTGCTGTCACAGATGTAAAATGGCTGATCTCAGACCACACTGTTTTGTTTAGAGTCACTTGCTGCCTCTATTGACATTGACATGGAAGTTGCTCAGTCGTGTCTGACTCTTTGTGACCCATGGACTGTAGCCTACCAGGCTCCTCCGTTCATGGAATTTTCCAGGCAAGAATACTGGAGTGGGTTGCCATTTCCTTCTCCAGGAGATCTTCCCAACCCAGGGATTGAACCCAGGTCTCCCGCATTGTAGGGAGACGCTTTACCATCTGACCCACCAGGGAACCATTAATAGGGATTTTTCATGTAACATGATTTTAAAGGTTAACTTTAAACAATTAAGATCTTTAATAAAAAACAAAAAACAAACATAGGCCCAAACAGCAACTCTCCTCTGAAAACAAAAAATACAAGTTTACAAGCCACAGTTTTATAACTTCTTTTCATGAAACACATATTATGGATTTTTAGTCTCATCTGTGTAGTTAATCTCTACCTAATTTTCAAAATCTGCAGAAAAAAGAATTCTCCAAGTAGCAGCCCTTGAAAATATAAACTGCAACCCTGTACTACTTCTTAGCAATAGAGCAATCCTGAAATCAGTTAAAAGTAATAAAATGCTTTTTCAACAAAATTTGAATAGTAGAGAGGATTATAACGCACACTATGTCTTATTTTCCTTCTTTTATGTTTCAAAGAATGTATTATGCTGAATTCTCCTAGACATGCATCTCTCAAGTATAGGACTCTTTCTCATCGAGTGATTTAATGAACAATGAGCTGCAATGAAATCTATCCTTCAATTCTCATCTATCCCAAAAGAATAAAAAAGAAACCCTGGGCTTTAAACAGCTGTTTTTATAAAAGCTTCAAGAATCTATGACTGCCTTTTACTTAATGTTTCCTACAGAGCCATAGTGTTCACTACTGAATTAGCTGCTGATATCATCATTATTATTTATGGGCTTCCCTGGTGGCTCAATGGTAAAGAATCCACCTGCCAATGCAGGAGACACATGAGATGTGGGTTTGATCCCTGGGTCAGAAGATCCCCTGGAGAAGGAAATGATAACCCACTCCAGTATTCTTGCCTGGGAATACCATGGAGAGAGGAGGATGGTGGGCTACAGTCCATGGGGTCCCAAAGAGTTGGACAGAGCGCATACAAATTCAATTCACTGTCATTATTACTGAATGGTAAAGGTAAGTTAAATATTTGATGGCTTGAAGGAGAAAATGTCGATAAAAAAAACTTTTATGACAAAATATAGATTGCTTGCATGTTTTTCTAAGAATAATCATGGACTTAAATGAATTTGAGATGTAATTTCTTATTCTTTTGAATCGGGTAAATGTTCAAATTAAAGCAATTTTTATATATTTTATATATTTATATCTGTGGAAAATTCTGTAAGTACAACTCAGAGTGACTATAATTCAAATCAAGGTCCTCAGAAAAGTTTAAGTACAGATTCTTCATAATTTTCTATAAATATTTAGGGATAATCACTAACAGTGTATGTATGGTTTCCTAAAAATCACATTTCTATATAACACTGTTTTACACTGAAATTAACAATAGTCTGTTTTTTTCCCCAGGACAGTTGTATTACATTATGAGCCGGGTAGTAAATGTGAGCTGAATCATCACAAATTCCAGAGTCAAAAAATGAATGAATGCTCAGAAGGAATATTATGGATAGATATGATTTAAGAGGCAAGAAAGAATAAGGAGTAAGAAACACAACTAATTGTAATATGAAAAATACAATAAAGCATTAAAATTTTAGAAGAGTCATATTAATGGAATCTGCCAAGAACAGAGTGTGAATTTAACTACATTGGTTTAGCTACTGGTACTTCTATTTAAGGTGAAAAAGTAACAACAACATTCAAAATCACTGATAATGCAATAAATGTACTAAACAATTTTGTATTTATAAATATTATCAACAGTCATGTCTAAATTCTTGACACCATTATAAAACAAGTAACAGTAAGGCAACATTCACTGACAGTACAAGTCAGCATATGGTAAGTATCTTGTTAACTGCTTCTTTTATTTTTAACTGACCTTTTTCCACCATAACTCCATGACAGAGGTGCAATTATTACTCTCAATGAGGGGTTTAGGTAAGCTGCCCAAGTCACACAGGTGCTTAATGGCTGGACTGAGTTAAGCCTAGGCTGAATCTGTGACATCCATAGTCTTTATACTCAAAATGTAACTGAGTCATTTGCTTGTAAAAATTTTGACCTTTTAAAGACCAAGTTTGTTGAGTGAAAATATGCCTTTCACTGTTCTATAAAATAGAACAAGAACAGGTATTCTAAGCAGTTGGGAGAAGTTCAGGGACCATGTAAAAAATAGAAACTGAACTCATCATGTTCCTTATTTAAGGGACTGTACCTTATTTAGGTGCTCTTCAGGTATGATGTGTCATAGTGAAGATATTTTATACATATTTCTCCTTTTGACTTAATTTCCATACCTTCCAGATGTATTCTTCAGTATGGCGAGAGCATCTGGATAGCCATCCATGTTGTAATCTCCAATATGAAGGGTAATTGGAATTGGTATTTCAGTTGGTTGCTGTTCATGCACAAATGGCACAAAGCCCCAGAGTGTACCCTTACTGCTAAAATCCTGTAGGACAGGAATCCACTGTGGATTAAGAGAAAAAAAATTAGATTTTTATAGTCATTTTAGGAAAAAAAAATCACCATTTGTAAAACAAATGATCCACAAAAAAATCCTCAAGATATGTATCATCTTTCTTAAGTTGTATCTCTGCAAAATGGCAGAGTATTACAATTTACTTTGATAAATAGGTAACTGACACTCTAAAAAAAAATGTCTACCTTAAAATTTATCAGTAGTCATCTTTCCTTGAACTAGCATATAGAACCTTAAAAAGTTTTTCACAGAATATGGAATCTTAGGATTGAACTGATGTTATCAAACATTTAGTTGAACCGTCCATTTAGAAATGTGTGTTGGGGACTTCCCTGGTGGTTCAGTGGTTAACAATCCACCCTGCAATGCAGGGACACTGCTTTAATCCCTGGTCTGGAAAGATCCCACATGCTGCAGGGCAACTAAGCCTGTGAGCCACAACCACTGAACCTGTGTGCCCTAGAACCCGTGTTCTGCAACAAGAGAGGCCAACACAAGGAGAAGCCCATGCACCGCAACCAGAGAAGCAGGCCCAGTTTTCTGCAAATAGAGAAAGCCCGTGTGTAGCAATGGAGACCCAATGCAGCTAAGAAAAAAAGATAAAATTAAACAAATAAATAAACAGAGTATGTGTTGAGTGAAAGTATAAACATAAAGGAATATTTTAAAAATTGTAATATCTAACACTGATGTCCTTTGGAAGGACCAGTTTAGGAAGAAAGTTAGAACATGGCAGAGTCTCCCTTGTTCTGCTCTGCCTCTTATACATGGTGATGCCTTCAGTCACCATACTCAGCGACAAGCAGCACTGAGGCTTCCCAAACAATACAGCCCTGACAAGCTGTCCCAGCCCAGGAGAATGAGCTTTGTTGCCAAAACAGCTGGAAGCTACATTTTACATAAATTCTTTATTTCACTACTGATTATAATGAAGAAAACACAGAGAACAGGTTCATTTCAAAATGAGCTTTGGTAAAGCGTGTTCTCTTCTGAATGCCCAAAGCTTTACTTTTAACAAACTAATGTAAACCAAAAATCTGAAGACTGGAAATCAATACATGAAAATTAGAGATGTGTCCACAACTATCAAGAGCATAGATACTGGCACATAACCTAAAGATGTCTAAATAGAAGTAGGTGCAGCTGGCTTGAAATGACAGGAGGTCAAACATGCCCACAGATATTTTTTTCCTTGTAAGCAGGTGGCTCATATACGTGGCTCCAAGCCAAACTACTTAAAAAGTGAATTCCTGAAAAGTGTTTAGTACATAGAACATCCCAAACATTTTCTATGTATTCAAAGAAAGCACAGTTTGCCAAGGAAAAAGGAAAAAAATGGCTTAACTGTAAAGGCAAATTTATAGAAAACAAGCAGCTTAAAAAACTCATATGCATCTAATGAAATTTTCAATCTTTCTTAAAGCAAAAGTATTGTATATCATCAAAATGTTTTAACATTTCACATGACTGAAAAAAATTGCTGCTTTTATTTTGGAAGAGGATGAGAAATTTCACAAAATGTCGTGTTATCTCAAGTTTCTAAAGAGGATGACAGTTTATTAATGAGGATAAAGTACTTCTGTTAAGGTAAATGTATTAAGGTCTAAGAAGTAAAAAGATTTTTCATTAATGTGACATTCTTAACAGTCAACAAAGAACAGTGACATTTATCTTCCCACAGAGAGATGACTGCATAATTTGAAAATACAGTAGTCTGTCACTTGAAGACAGGCTGCAACTACTAGGTATACTTACAGCTATGAACCAATGATGAGGAGGTTCTTGACCTAATATTTTCAGTGATTCAAAACTTTCAAAAAGTTCAAGATAATACAGATTATGGGTTTAAGAGTTAAATGCTTTTAGAATGCTGACTATAGGAAGATTTGAAGATTAGCTTTCTCTAGTGTCTTAGTATGAAAGGTGATACTTCCTACACATAAGGGCTATAAAAATCAAGATGTCATTCTATCATTGTTTTACCCCAAAATAGAAAATGTAATTAATTCTCCTACTGTATTACTGGTTTCCTTTCAGGTGTTATCAATATTGAAAAATTCTCAATGTCATAAGCTATCATTCCCACATTAAATTTTTTTTTTTTTATCATTCCCACATTAATTCTCTGCTGGGACTATCAGATTCTGAATTGTTTCCCAACAAGGTACAGGAATAAAGTTGACATAAAAGAACAAAATAGATCTAGACATCACAAATAAAAACAAGATTAGCCTTGAAACTAGATACAGTGTTCTTCTACATAATTCTTTATTATAGTTATAGTGTGTCTTACCATATGCCCAGCATATAAAAGGCTAACAGATCATATAATTGCAGGATCAATAATGGGTTTCTTGGGACTTTCCTGGTGGTCCAGTGATTAAGAATCTGCCTTAAGGCAAGGGACGGGGTTTCAATCCCTGGTTGAGGAAGTAAAATCCCACATGGCACAGAGCAAGTAAGCCCATACTTCACAACTAGAGAGTTTGTGCGCTGCAGCAAAAGATCCTGCATGCCGCAACTAAGACCACACACAGTCAAATAAATAAATAAATATTAAAAAAAGGAATGGGTTTTCTTTATGAGAAATCATTACAATCCACTCAATTGCAGTACTTTTTCTCTGAGTAAACCAACAAAACTAGATTTAAATGCATTTTATTAAGTTAAAGTGGAAGAGGAGTGTTGGTTGTCATACAGAAAGTAAGGTGCCACGTCTGAGCCTGAGAATTACACTCAAAGACAGACTAATGGGAGAAAAGCTGATATGAACACAAGAGTCCTCCTAAGGAGTATGAAGACTTTACTTGGGTTCAAAACTGGGAAAGAGGTATGTCAAGGCTGTATATTGTCACCCTGCTTATTTAACTTATATATAGAATACATCATGTGACTCACAAGCTGGATTGTTGAGAGAAATATCAACAACCTCACATATACAGATGATACCACTCTAATGGCAGAAAGCAAAGAGGAACTAAAGAGCCTCTTGATGCAGGTGGAAGAGGAGAGTGAAAAAGCTGGTTTAAAACTTAACATTCAAAAAACAAAGATCAAGGGATCCAGTCCCATCACTTCATGGCAAATAGAAGGGGAAAAAGTGGAAACAGTGACAGATTTTACTTTCTTGGGCTCCAAAATCACTGTGGATGGTGACTTTAGCCATGAAATTAAAAGAGACTTGTTCCTTGTAAGTAAAGCTATGACAAACCTATACAGAATATTAAAAAGCAGAGACATCACTTTGCCAACAAGGGCAGTATACTCAAAGCTATGGTTTTTCCAGTAGTCATGTATGATAAGACTTGGACCACAAAGATAGCTGAGTGCCAAAGAAAAGATGCTTTTAAACTGTGGGGCTGGAGAAGACTCTTGACAGTCCCTTGGACCGCAAGGAAATCCAGCCAGTCAATCCTAAAGGAAATCAGTCTGAATATTCATTGGAAGGAATGATGTTGAAGCTGCAATACTTTGGCTACCTGATGCTAAGAGCCAACTCACTGGAAAAGACCCTGATACTGGGAAAGATTGAGGGCAGGAGGAGAAGGAGGTGGGAGAGAACTGACGTGGTTGGATGGCATCAGTGACTCAATGGACATGAGTGAACAAACTGAGGAGACAGTGAAGGACAGGAAAGCCCATCATGTTGTAGTCCATGGAATCACAAAGAGTTAGTCACGACTTAGTGACTGAACGACAAAGTTAAAATGAGGAAGAAAACTTATTTTTGTTTTCTCTCTTTTCTGATTCTTCAAATACTTTTCTAACCTCTGAAATTGTTTTCCGACATTGTAACCTTACTTACATTAAAAAACAAGTAGATATACCTGCTTTGCTCCAGATCTTGCTAAGTAAATGATACTTTTCTGGCAGTTTTTGTCTTCACAACCTGGCAGTAAGTGATCCATGTTTCCATCTCCATCTGCCAAAAGAAACTTAAAAAGTTCATTAACGGCCACAAAATGGTGCTCTTGTATAACAGATTAAATTTCCTATCTGTTCAAAGTCTGTATCACTCTAGATAAACTGAGGAATCTGACTGATCCATGGATTTGTAGTTTATGTGATTCAATTAAATAATTACTCTGGCCCTTGCTATCTGTTACCTGGACCGTGACTGGTTTTAAATTGCTCACTTTCCTTTGGTTAAATATTTTTCCATTGTTGGAAAAACACCTTGTTTCAGGGCTTTAATGTTAAAATCATCACTTAAAACAATGTAGCTTGTGACTCAGACAATTATCATTGCTGCCACCGGAGGAAACTAAGCATGTCAACAGTAACCCACTATTATTTGCCTTATTTTGGATGTCTTTACATATACTTTTAAGTGTCTTTTATACTGCATAAATTTCAAGAGTTATAAAGCTTTCTGCAATCTGGATTCTAAAAAGAATCAGTCTATTTTTATCAATAAAAAAGCAAATGAAGAGAATACGCATGTCATTTCCAACTGGCTGATTTCTAAACAGCTGCACAATGGTCTGCGAAGACCTCCAGAGATGACGTCACCGAGGAACTTGGAGTCATTTCCTCTAGTGCTCCTTCCTATCTGCTGCCCCTACCTGATGGAAGTTTATAAATTTTGATGTCATAGAGTTAAATCTCTACAGGGACATTCACACAATGAAGTAATCAAGTAGCTTTTAAATTTGGGGCCTTATTTTGTATTTCTTTGGAATAAATACGGATTTATTTGCATATGTATCACTTAATGTGTGCCAAGGTAGTAGTACCTTCACTTGGAAGGCTATATAAGGGTTAACAATAAAAGAAGTCCTTCTTTGTGTAGGTTTAAGTATCAATATTAAGAGATATATATAACTAAAACAAGTCTATCAAATATCCAATAATGTATTCAAAAGGAAAAAAAAAATTAGGTTGTGTGAGAAGAAAATCTAGCCAATGGAAGCTGACCTCAGCAAGGAAAAGGCATATCATAGTGAAAAATGAATTTCTTTGATTTAATTTCATGGTTTAATTACTTATGATTCTCATAGGTCATACTCTGTGTGATAACAAACCCTTACTTATAGGAGTGTAACACTAAATAAAACAGTTGAATTAATAACAGAAGTACAGAAAATATCTGTGATACGGCAGTAGCATATCTGAACTATTGTGAAAGCAGTTGAGAGAGAGATGCAACTCTAGGCAGGAATACTTGGAAAGGAGAAGGCTTTCCAAGGACATAACATATATCATAGTAGGAAAAAAAACAAACCAGGAGCTCGCCAAGTAAGAATTAAATGCAAAATGTGATTTATAAACTGGGTCTAGCAATATCATAGGCTTCATTAAAAGCCAAATCATTTTATTGTGATTATTCTGGGACTAATCAGAAGAAGACAGTTAACAAGTCTGTCTTTCATTTTTACCCCAAAAGCAAAATACTCAGATTAGATTCTGATTTACACTTTTCTTTTCTCCTAGTTTCTCTTTCTTCCAAGTGGTTTCCTATTTCCGCAAGTATTTTGGCCATGACTTGGCTGAAATTTAATACTGGCAAATAACCTCTGTTGAACATATAATTAACTCACATCATAACATCATAATTATGCCTTTTTGTAAGAATTACCAGTAATATTTTATAGATATGGCCATAGAAATCTAGAACTCTATCAAAGAAGGTGCTCCTTATGCTGACTCTTTAAGTGCTATTTTTTGATACTTATCACTTAACACTTCCTCAGTGATAGAAAAGGTTTCTGAGATTCCAACTTCATGTCCTAAGGAAATTTTCTCTCTCCTAAAGGCAACAAACTTTTAAATTCCACGTTTCACTTTTCTACATTAAAAAAAAAACTTTTTTATTTGTAAATTATTTAAACTTAAACTTGAATAATAAAAGTAGTACAAGAAGTCCTGAACACATTTTAACCAGACTGACCTGTTAACATTTTATGCCATTTATTTGATCATTTGTGTGCTCTGTGAAATCATTTTTTCTGAACCATAATTATATACATTATAGCCTCTCACCCATAAATAATTCAGTGTGCATTTCCTATGAATAGGGATATTCTCTTAAACAACCACAGTACAACTATTAATTCACACAGACAATCTTATCTATTGTACTATATCTATATTCCAGTTTCATTCATTGACCTAATAATGGCATTTGTAGTATTTTTGACCCTCTAACATAGGGTCCAGAGTCTAGGAGTAGAATTGCATTTAGTTGTTATTTTTGCTGTGTTTTTCAGTTGCTAAGTCATTTCCAACTCTTTGCGACCCCATGGACTGCAGCATACCAGGCTCCTCTATCCTCCACTATCTCCCAGAGTTTGCTCATATTGATGTCCATGGACTCAGTGATGCTAACCATCTCATCCTCTGCTGCCCTCTTTTCCTTTCACTTTCAATTTTTCCCAGCATCAGGGTATTTTCCATGGAGTTGGCTCTTCGCACCAGGTTGGCCAAAGGACTGGAGCTTCAGCTTCATCATCAGTTGTTCTAATGAAGATTCAGTCCTTCCAGTATATTGGTTGGATCTCCTTGCAGTTATTTTTAATCTCCTTTAACCTAGAATATTTTCATAGCCCGTGTCTTTTACAATCTATATATCTTTTTTGTTTTTAAACCTCAGATGACAGGAATTTCTTACTTTTTTTAGTAAGTTATTATGCCTGAGGAAGAAAGTAGTTTCAGGAAAATGTTTCATATGAGTCAGAGGCACAAGGCTAGGAACTAGTAACATGCAAATTCTCTGAAAAATAATGTGACTATGAGGAAAGTCATGCTGATAGGGGTACCACTCTGTGAACTTAGCATACAATTCTTAAAGAAGTCCCAGGAATTATTAGCTTCAGACTTTCTTCTCCTGAGGATTTCAGCATGTTACATTTCTCAAGTTTCTTTGAGAGATAAATTACTTCTCAAAGGTTCAAGTGAAATTGTAACAGAAAGAATTACATTTTGATTCACTCATTTTATAAAACGTGACAAAATTGGGCCTTTTGAAAGTCAGGACTGCTAGAGACTAAAGTTCACACTAACCACATGTTAATTTCCATCTGATGTTAACCTTAACCAAATTTCAAACGAAATTCTTCTCTAAAACAGATAATTTTAATGAGACAGATATGATTCAAATTGACTTTCTCCAAAATTTTAATTTTAAAGTCAAGAAAACACTAAAATAGTTTTCATCAAAATGGACTATAATGAATTTTGATGTAATAATTTTTCTGGTTTTAATTAAGCAGAGGACAAAGAAGATATATATGAGCAAGGGTCACATTTATGTTTCCTCTTAAACATTCATAACATTTTCAATATCTTGAAATGAACTGATCTGTGATATCATTTAATCAAATTACAACTCATTGTTCTGGCCCCAGATTACCCATTAACACTGTAAACCACAGGTTCTTTAATGCAGTATTCCCAAAGTATGGCTCCCAGTCCCACAGACTCAACATCATCTAGGAACTTAATGCTGCTGCTGCTGCTAAGTCGCTTTAGTCGTGTCCAACTCTGTGCGACCCCATAGATTGCAGCCCACCAGGCTCCCCTGTCCCTGGGATTCTCCAGGCAAGAATACTGGAGTGGGTTGCCATGTCCTTCTCCAATGCATGAAGATGAAAAGTGAAAGTGAAGTCACTCAGTCATGTCTGACTCTAGCGACCCCATGGACTGCAGCCCACCAGGCTCCTCCATCCATGGGATTTTCCAGGCAAGAGTACTGGAGTGGGTTGCCATTGCCTTCTCTGTAAGAACCTCTGAGGGTGGGGCAAAGTATATGCCCTGTGATTGAACCATTGTTCACAGGTACTTCTGCTAGTCCTCCACTAATACCAGGGGTTGCTACACATAGCCTATATCTGTCTTGATCATGTTCTCCATTAACAACAAACTACTTTTGCTAATCATATTTCACTATTTATTTAGGACTCTGTATCTTGCTTCAAGCTCTTGAGACTGAATCAAAGTTGTCTTTTGCCCATTTGTGTACCTCTTGAAGTGACCCGTACATGTACCATAAACTCCTTATTGCCAAATTCAGACTTAAATTGAAGAAAGTAGGGAAAACCACTAGACCAATCAGGTATGACCTAAATCAAATTCCTTATGATTATACAGGGGAAGTGACAAATAGATTCAAGGGAAAAGATCTGATAGAGTGCCTGAAGAACTATGGACAGAGGCAAAATCATTGTCTGAGGGGGCCTTAAAAATAGCTACCAAAAAAAGAGAGGTAAAAGGCAAAGGAGAAAAGGAAACATATACCCATTTGAATACAGAGTTCCAAAGAATAGCAAGGAGAGATAAGAAAGCCTCTCTCAGTAATCACTGCAAAGAAATAGAGGAAAACAATAGAATGGGAAAGACTAGAGATCTCTTCAAGAAAATGAGATACACCGAGGGAACTTTTCATGCAAAGATGGGCACAATAAAGGACAAAAACGGTATAGACCTAACAGAAGCAGAGGATATTAAGAAGTGGCAAGAACTCAGAGAAGAACTATACAAAAAAGAGCTTCATGACCCAGACAATCATGATGGTGGGATCAGTCATCTAGAGCCAGATATCCTAGAATGTGAAGTCAAGTGGGCCTTACGAAGCATGACTATGAAGCGAGTGGAAGTGATGGAATTCTAGTTGAGCTATTTTAAATCCTAAAAGATGATGCTGTGAAAGTGCTGTGCTCAATATGCCAGCAAATTTGGAAAACTGAGTAGTGGCCAAGGACTGGAAAAGGTCAGTTTTGATTCCAATCCCAAAGAAAGGCAATGCCAAAGAATGCTCAAACTACGACACAATTGCACTCATCTCACATGCTGGTAGAAGGCAATGGCTTCTAGTACTCTAGTACTCTTCTAGTACTCTAGTAAAACTGAGTAGTGGCTTCTAGTACTTCTAGTACTCTTCTAGTACTCTAGTACTCTTGCCTGGAAAATCCCATGGATGGAGGAGCCTGGTAGGCTGCAGTCCATGGGGTCGCTAAGAGTCAGACACAACTGAGCGACTTCACTTTCTCTTTTCATCTTCATGCATTGGAGAAGGAAACGGCAACCCACTCCAGTATTCTTGCCTGGAGAATCCCAGGGACGGGGGAGGCTGGTGGGCTGCAGTCTACGGGGTCGCACAGAGTCAGACACGACTGAAACAACTTAGCAGCACATGCTGGTAAAGTAATGCACAAAATTCTCCAAGTCAGGCTTCAACAGTACATGAACCGTGAAATTCCAGATGTTCAAGGTGGTTCAGAGCATTTCGCCCCAAACCAATGGATTTCACGTTTTTCTCAAGTGCATATGGAACATTCTCCAGGATAGATCACATCCTGGGTCACAAATTAAGCACGGGTAAATTTAAAAAAATGGAAATAACTTCAAGTATCTTTTCTGATCACAATGTTGTAAGATTAGATATCAACCACAGGAAAAAAAGAACTACTATAAAAAAACAAACACATGGAGGCTAACAACAAGATTCTGAAAAACCAATGGATCACTGAAGAAATAAAAACAGGAAATAAAAATATCCGTAGAAACAAATGATAATGAAAACACAAAAACCCCAAACCTGTGGGATTCAGTAAAAACACTGTTCAAGGGAAGTTTAGAGCAATATAAGCCTACCTCAAGAAACAACAGAAACATCGAATAAACAACCTAACTGTACACCTAAAGCAATTAGAAGAAGAAGAACAACAACAACAACATGCCCAAAGTTAGTATAAGCAAAGAAATTGTAAAAATCAGAACAGAAATAAATGAAAAAGCAATGATGGAGACTGCAGCCAAGATCAATAAAACTAAAAGCTAGCTTTTTGAGAAGATAAACAAAATAGACAAACTGTTAGCCAGACATCAAGGAAAAAGGGGAGAACACTCAAATCAATAAAATTAGAAATGAAAAAGGAGAAGTTACAACAGACAACACAGAAGTACAAAGAATCATAAGAGACTACTATGAGGAATAGTAGAATTTGTTTGTGGAACACTCACAAATTAACATGATACTGAAACAAAAGACACTCCAATAGAAAACNAAACTATAGGCCAGCATCTCTGATGAATATAGATGCAAGAATCCTCAACAAAATATTAACAAATAAAATTCAACAATATATACAAATAATTACATACTATAATCAAGAGGTATTTATCTAGGTATGCAAAGATAGTTTAATATTCACAAATTAACCAGTGTAATACACCACATTAGAAAAGTGTAAAAATCACACAATCATCTCAGTTGATACAGAAAAAGCATTGACAAAATTCAATAACCACTCATGATAAAAACTCTCATCAAAGTAGCATAGAGGGAACATGTTTCAATATAATAAAAGTCATTTATGACAAGCACAAAGCTAACATCATACTCATAAAATCAGGAACAAGAAGGATGCCCACTCTTGCCACTTCTATTTAACACAGTACAGGAAGTCTCAGCCACAGCAATCAGGTAAGTAAAAGAAATAAAGGCATCCAAATGGGAAGAGAATAAGTAAAACTGACATTATTCACAGAGGACATGATACCATGTATAGAAAACATTAAAGTCTCCTCCAAAAGACTATTAGAAACAAGAAGTGAATTCAGTAAAGCTGCAAAATACAAGGTTAATATACAGAAATCAATCAATTTTCAATATACTAATAATGAACTAACAGAAAGAGAACTTAAGGAAACATCGCATTTATAATCATGTCACAAGGTAAAAGACATGTATTCTGAAAACTATAAAACACTGGATGAAGGAATTTGAAAATGATGCAAAGAAATGGAAAGATACTTCATGTGCTTGGATTGAAAGAATATTAAGATATATATATAATACTCAAAGCAATCTACAGATTTAATGCAATCTCTATCAAAATACCCATAATATTTTTCATAGAAGTAGAATAATTCTAATATTTATATGGAACCACAAAAAACAAAGATGGTCAAAGCAATCTTGAGAATAAAAAGAAGATAGGAGAAGGTGTCATGCTCCCTAACTTCAAATTATATCATAAAGCTACAGTCATCAAAAGAGCATGACAGTGCATTAAAAAAGACACAGATCAATGGCAAAGAAGAGAGAATCCAGAAATAAACCCCCTATATACGGTCAATTAACCTGTGACAAAGATATAAAAATATACAATGCAGAAAAGAGAGTCTCTTTAATAAGTGGTACTGGGAAAATTGGACAGGTACATATAAAAGAACAAGATTAGAATATTTCCTCACATCATTTATAAAAACAAACTCAAAATGGATTAAAGGCCTACACATAAGATTTGAAACCAAAAAACTCCTGGAAGAGAACACAGATGAACACTCTTTGCTAGTATTTTTTCCTGCTGCCAATTTGTATGAATCCTTTTAATGTAAAGAACATTATTATTTTGTCTACTTCTTCACTGACTACGCTAAAGCCTTTGACTGTGTAGATCACAACAAACTGTGGAAAATTCTCAGAGACGGGAATACCAGAACACCTTACCTGTCTCTTGAGAAACTGGTATGCAGGTCAAGAAGCAAGTTAGAACCGGACATGGAATAATGAACTGGTTAAAAACTGGGATAGAAGTATGACAAGGCTTTATACTGTCACCCTGCTTATTTAACTTACATGCAAAGTACATCATGCAAAATGCCAGGCTGGATGACTCACAAGTTGGAATCAAGACAGTCAGGTATAATATCAATAACCTTGGAAATGTAGATGAGAATGCAAAAGTTGGCTTAAAACTCAACATTCAAAAAACTAAGACCACAGCATCCAGTCCAATCACTTCACGGCAAAAAGAAGGGCAAAAAGCGGAAACAGTGACAGATTTTATTTTTTTGGGCTCTAAAATCACCACAGATGGTGACTGCAGTCATGAAATTAAAAGACACTTTCTCCTTAGAAAAAAGCTATGACAAACCTAGACAGCGTATTAAAAAGCAGAGACATCATCACTCTGTCAACAAAGGTTTGGATGGTCAAAGCTATGATTTTTCCTGTAGTTGTGTAGTGATGTGAGCGTTGGACCATGAAGAAAGTCGAGTGCCAAAGAACTGATGTTTTTGAATTGTGTTACTGGAGAAGACTCTTGAGAATTCCTTGGAGGACAAAGAGATCAAATCAGTCATTCCTGAAGGAAATCAATGCTGAATATTCACTAGAAGGACTGAAGTTGAAGCTCCAATACTCTGGCTATCTGATGCAAAGAGCCAACTCATTGGAAAAGATCCTGATGCAGGGGAAGACTGAGGACAGTAGGAGTAGGGGGTGACAGAAGATGAGATGGTTGGATGGCATCATCAACTCAATGGACATGAGTTTGAGCAAATTCTGAGAGATAGTGAAGGATAGGAAAGCGTGGAGTGCTGCAGTCCATGGGGTCTGTCCACCAGAGTTGGACAGCACGTAGTGCCTAAACAACAATGATCCTACAGTACTTTATTTTTTTTTTACAAATGGTTATATCCAGCTGTTTCACAAAACTTAGTGAATGATCCATCATTTTCAGAAAAGAATCTCAATTTCTCTTGTTTTATTTATGTTTATCTGTAAAATGATCAAAAGGACCATAGAAAGAGGTCATTGTGAGAATTAAATGTTGGGGAAATAACTTGGGAAAAATGACAGAGCAGTAAACAATCCTAAATGAGTACACTTTTTATATATACCCCTTCTATCACTGTGGTACGTTGTAGGTGCTTAGGACAGTGGTATATTTTGTGTTGCAGATGGGCAAGAGAGTAAAACATGCATAACTACCAGAAGAACAGAGTGCTTTAACTTCAGAGTTTTCACTTCCAAGACTCACTCGCTGCTTCTAGTAGGAAACTGAAACATTTGATCATGAAAAATGAAAGCAGTAATTTAGGATCTGATGAATAATACTCTATAGATGGGGGGAAAAAAAAACGGTAAGTAGATTACTACTTGTTTTGATCGATACCTTGGAACTCAATAATAAAAATAAATCAGTGATTTCTGAATTACACAGTAGAACATGTCATGACAGCTCAAATGGGGAGTAAGTCAAAATGACTCCTTCCATCATCTGGAAAATCTACTCATGGATGGCTACAGCATACTCAAGATATAAACATTACAAGTCACACAACTAATTAATGGCAGAAGGTTCTAAACAGAATTCAAGGTTTTCTTTAACTTTTACATGTGGGACTCAAGGCTGAACGATTCCTATACAGAATTTCTAAAACTGCATTTCCTGCTAAATTAGAGCCAGAATATAGGTAGAAGTAGCAGCATTTCCATCACATTTGTCAAAAAACATGTGACACATATGTCAGATAATGTACTCATGTTTATATATTTTTGTTATTATTAACATAAAGCTGGAAATACACATGCTAAAATAAACATTCCCTTATCACTTCCATTATAATAGATACATTTCAATACAATCCCATACATCATAAACCTTTAAGTTGTGAATTTCCAAAGATGCAACTCTCTATCCCAACAATGTCAGGCATGTGTGAAACAACAGTATGTCCTCTGTCTCCTATTACTGATGATCCTTCAGTTCTGCCATCTTCCACCTCATTTCTCTCTTCCAGTCAGTAATGCTTATTGTGTATTCACTGGATGTCAGTCCCTGTATGCAGGCTATTGTACTCTATTACTTTTCATAGTACTATACTGTAAAATTGTGTGTTTTTAAATTTTTGTGTTTGTTTTTCATGCATTATTTGTGTGAAAAGTATTATAAACCTATTACAGTACAGTATTATATAACCAATTGTGTAAGTTGGGTTTCCAGGCTAACTTTGTCGAACTTAATGAACAAATTAGACTTATGAACATGCTTTTGGAATGGTACTCATTTCCATGTGGGGGACTTATTGTATGTGACGTATACCACTTTATATTTTTCAGGAGAACACATCATTAATGTAAGAGACATTAAGGTACAGAAATAAACTGAGTATGATACAAAATGATTATAATATAATAGCAAGATTACATTTTTTACAGAAAGAAAATTCAGAATTTTAAAATGAATGCAGAGTATAAAAAATAGGTGGCATGCATAGAAATATTTGATTTGTTTATTTTTGAAATGCTCATGAACCAAACTGATAATAAGACACAGGTGCTAAAAACACACATATACACACATAGGAAAAAAAGAACAAGTCACATTATCACGTGGAAAGTATATACTTACTTTCTTCAAAATACTCATTTTCAAATAACATAAACTGCAAATTTATGAGTATATATATAACTTTACATATTTTTCCTCAGATGTTAAGTAGCATCCAGGTTGATTTTTAAGTTATACTCCTATAAATATGCATTAAAATAGTTAGGTGATTAAAGATGAGCCTAAAAGGGCCAGGGCCTTAATAGAATTTCAGTGATAAGAAACATATATTGTGAAGGAATATGAACATGATCAGAACTGAAAAACTATAATTATTTAACAAGATACTGCTGGTTCCTAATAGACAGGGTAATGCTGGGGATTCCAAGGTAGGGTCAAGGATATAGAAAGCTAACTAAATTTGCTTTAACATAGATTTAGGCTTTGTGAATAGCTAGCTGGTCAGGTTATAGGTTATAAACTTTCATGATGACTTTTCTCTTGCCAATTCTAATAACTGTTCTTTTAGAAATGATAAATTATTTTTCCTTGTCATTTCAGTGCTTAAATATCCATCTAGTTTCAATAATGTTTCCAGGACATTTATCTACTGATGATTTTTTGCTTTGCTGAATATACTGATTCTTTGATTACTATGTGCTTTTTTTAAAAAAATTTATCACTGGAATATAACTGCTTTACAATGTTGTGTAGTTTCAGCTGTATAACAAAGTGAATCAGCTTTATGTATACATATATCCCCTCAGGCTAGAGCCTCCTTCCCAATTCCCACCCCACCATCCCACCCCTGTGTGTCATTACAGAGCACTGAGCTGAGCTCCTTGTGTTATAGGGCAAATTCCCATTAGCTATTTATTTTACATATGGTGCTATATATATGGGCTTCCATGGTGGCTCAGGTGGTAAAGAATCTGCCTGCAATGTAGGAGACCTATGTTAGACCCGTGGATCGGAAAGATCCCTTGAGAAGGGGTTGGCAACTCACTCTAGTATTCTTGCCTGGAGAATTTCAAGGACAAAGGTGGGTTACAGCCTACAAGGCTGCAAAGTCGGACACGGACTAAGCGATTAACACTCTGACTGTCTGACTGTGTATGTGTCAGTGCTACTCTCCCAATTTGTCCCACCGGCTCCTTTCCTTCCTGTGTCTACATGGCCATTCTCTATCTGCATTTCTATTCCTACGCTGCAAACAGGATCATCTGTACCCTTTCTTTCTAGATTCCACAGATATGTGTTAATATATGGTGTTTGTTTTTCCCTTTCTAACTTCACTCTGTATTGATAGACTGTAGGACTACCCACATCACTACAAATGGACCAATTTTGTTTCTAACTTTTATAGTTGAGTAATATTCCACTGTAGTAGGTTCCCTGGTAGCTCAGTGGTAAAGAATTCATCTGCCAATGCAGGAGATGCAGGTTCAATCCCTGGGTTAAAAAGATGCCCTGGAAAAGGAAATGGCAAACCACTCTACTATCCTTGACTGGGAGATCCCATGGATGGAGGCACCTGATGGGGTACTGTCCATGGGGTCATAATGAGTCACACACGACTTAGTGACTAAATAACAAAGATATTTCATTGTATACATGTATCACATCTTCTTTATCCGTTCATTGGTTGATGGGCATTTACACTGCATCCATCTTTTGGCTATTGTAACTAGTGCTGCAATGAACATTTGGGTACACGTTGTTTTGAATTATGATGTTCTCTGGGTACATGCCTAGGAGTGGCATTGCTAGGTCATATGGCAGCTCTAGTTTTAGTTTTTTAAAGAACCTCCATACTGTTTTCCATTGTGTCTGTATAAATTTACATTCCCACCAACATTTTATATTCCCAATTTACATTCCCAAGAGGGTTCTCTTTTCTCCACATCCTCTCCAGCATTTACTGTTTGTAGATTTTTTCATGATGGCCACTCTGACAGGTGTGAGGTGATACTTCATTATAGTTTTGATATGCATTTCTCTAACAATTAGTGATGTTGAACAGCTTATTATTTTTAATAATTTTTCCCTAGTTAAGGATATAAAACAAAATAATGACCTATTTATTAAATTTCCTATTCTGAAATCTCCCTTTATATTATGCAAATAAAGGTAAATGACAACTATTTTGGTAAGTGGGGCGATAAGAATGAAGAGGTCCAAACTAGCCCACTCACCAGAGGTTACATGATGGTAGAAATGTTTCTAGAACATTCTACAAGGCAATGCCTTGTTTATTGTACTTTGGGAGCTGTATTCTAAAGACAGAATTTAAAGTCTATGTATATTATTTTATATTAATTATCAACTGTGCTCTAAAATTAATTCTTTTGATCCATTTTCCTTTTTTTCTAAATTATAGTTAATTTACAATGCTCTGTTAGTTTCTGGAATATAGCAAAGTGATTCAGATCACTTGTTCAGATTTTTCCATTGTAGGCCATTGTAAGACATTAAATATAGTTATCTGTGATACAGTAGCACTTATTTGTTTACTTATTTATATAAAGTATATATCTGTCAATCCTGACAGGTGCTAATTATCCTAAGGTGTTAATCCTAAGGTGCTAAGCCTAAAATGCAGAAAAACATCTATTTCTGCTTTATTGACTATGCCAAAACCTTTGCGTAGATCACAACAAATTGTGGAAAATTCTTAAAGAGACAGGAATACAGACCATCTTACCTGCCTCCTGAGAAATTTGTATGCAGGTCAAGAACTGCATGGAACAGTTAGAACTAGACATGGAACAACAGACTGGTTCCAGATTGGAAAAAGAGTATGTCAAGGCTGTATACTGTCACCCTGCTTATTTAACTTATATGCAGACTACATCATGTGAAATGCCAGGCTGGATGAAGCACAAGCTGGAATCAAGATTGAGGGGAGGTATATCAATAACGTCAGATTCACAGATGATACCACCCTTAAAGCAGAAAGCAAAGAGGAACTGAAGAACCTCTTGATAAAAATGAAAGAGGACAGTGAAAAAGCTGGCTTAAAACTCAACATTCAAAAAGGAAAGATCATGGCATCTGGTCTCATCACTTCATAGCAAACAGATGAGGAAACAATGGAAACAGTGACAGACTTTTGTTTTTGGGCTCCAAAATCACTGCAGATGGTGACTGCAGCCATGAAATTAAAAGATGCTTACTCCTTGGAAGAAAAGTTATGACGAACCTAGACAGTATATTAAAAAGTAGAGACATTATAGCCAACAAAGGTCTGTCTAGTCAAGGCTGTGGTTTTAATAGTGGTCATGTATGGATGTGAGAGTTGGACTATAAGAAAGCTGAGTGCCAAAGAACTGATGCTTTTGAACTGTGGTGTTGGAGAAGACTCTTGAGAGTCCCTTGGACTGCAAGGAGATCCAGCCAGTCCATCCTAAAGGAAATCAGTCCTGAATATTCACTGGAAGGACTGATGGTGAAACTGAAACTCCAAAACTTTGGCCACCTGATGCAAAGAACTGATTCATTTGAAAAGACCTTGATGCTGGGAAAGATTGAAGGCAGGATGAGAAGGGGACGACAGAGGATGAGATGGTTGGATGGCATCACCAGCTCTATGGACTTCAGTTTGAGTAAGCTCCAGGAGTTGGTGATGGACAAGGAAGCCTGGTGTGCTGCAGTCTATGGAGTCGCAAAGAGCTGGACAAGACTGAGCGACTGAACTGACTGAAGGTGCTGATTTATCCCATCCCCCAACCCCACTCTCTGATAAACATAAATTTCTTTTCTATGTCTGTGAGTCTGACAAACACTGTAGGGTTATTTAACTATATATGGATACAGTATAATGTTTCTATAATGTCCCTAAATATTAAATGAATATTCATATTAATAAAGCTTAAAAAATT
>SJYQ01000837.1:882791-936678 GCA_006410935.1 Redunca redunca | reverse complement strand
AAATAAAACTGTATATTATTTAATACAGTAAAATAGCAGAAAAAGACAAAATAACGTAGTAAGATAAATTTCCCAGTAAGTCAAAACTAAATTTGAAATTCAAAAACAAGTAAGAATTCAAAAACATCCTATTTTTTGAATTATACAATTATTAACATTCACTCCATACATAAGGGAAAGGGGGGTGCTAGCCTCTTTCCATCATTAAAATCCTGCATCTGAAATAAGGCCTTAACAGGAAAAGAACAGAAATGTATTTAAACATGAATATCAACACTTAAGCAAAAAGTACAGCCAAATGGTTCAAACTCTTGTTTTGGTAAGAATAAGGAAAAATAAAAGGATAGTACAAATAAAATTAGTTTCACTAAACAAGAAAAAGTCTTTATACTCAAAAGTTTTATGTAGATGCAAATATTCAGCATTTTAAATTTGGGTATATATCACAATCAAAATGCGTATGATGAAATCTGTTCTAAAGAATTCTCAGAATAGGAAGATATCAGTGAAAAAAGTATTGCCTGCCATACAGGTAAGCAAATGATGCTATAGTCATGGAGCCATCACAATACTGTCACCCTGGAGGTGAGCTTGGAGGGAATTCAGAATAGAAACCAAAGCCCACCATCTAGCAGTCAGAAGCTGCAGCCTCCCCCAAGGGTGTACCCTGAGGAGATACAAGATGAGAAAAGCACAGGATACTGGCCCCAGATAGCTGTGGTTCCTAACAAAGGAATGGTTTTAGTGAACCCAGCTTTTTGCATCTTCCCATATGTGAAGAGTTGAGTAGTTGGAAAAGACTTTGATGCTGGGAGGGATTGGGGGCAGGAGGAGAAGGGGATGACCAAAGATGAGATGGCTGGATGGTATCACTGACTCCATGGACATGAGTCTGAGTGAACTCCGGGAGTTGGTGATGGACAGGGAGGCCTGGTGTGCGGTGATTCATGGGGTCGCAAAGAGTCGTACACGACTGAGCGACTGAACTGAACTGAACTGAACTGATACATAGAAAAGTGCTAAACTGTTTAACTTGCGATATCTGGTTTTCTTTAATTAACAGTAGTCTTTTGAAGATGCTGACGGACTATCTGGAATTTGCTGCAGAAACTCATATATCCTGGCTCCTCCATTCCCTCTTTGGACCAGTCTCTCAGAGGTCTCTGATATTCTATGTCCCAGGCTCAAGTCTTTAGTTTTGTCTGCCAAACAAAACATAATTCTCAACTAATGGGTTGTGTATTTTTTTTTTTTCAGTCAACATAGATACTTCTGAAGGTAGTAGAAAGGATAGTAAATTATGAATGGGAAAGATTTTGCTTTGTAAGACTGTTCAGTTACCAAGGTGCTTGGCTAATTCAGTTTTTCCATCCATGAAATGAAAAGGCTAGATTTCACATATGACATTCTAAAATGCTAACAAGAGACTACTTCCACTAAGGGCAGAGTATAGTTTTCAAGAGCATGGGCTTAAGTGCTAGAAGGACTTTGGTTTAAATTTCACCTATTACTTGTTAACAGTGTGACTATGGGCAAGTTACCATTTCTCAGTGTCAGTTTCGTTATCTATAAAATGTACACATTAACCCAACATTTTCTTGTAAATATTAAATTTTGATGATACTGATATTAGTAAGAACTAAGTGTTTACTATGTTTAAAATACAGTAAAAAAACTAAGAGCATAGAATCTGGTCCCATCACTTCATGGCAAATAGAAGGGGAAAAAAGTGGGAATAGCAACAGATACTATTTTCCTGAGCTCCAAAATCACTGAGGATGGTGACAGTAGCCATGAAATTAAAAGATGCTTGCTTCTTGGAAGGAAAGCCATGACAAACCTAGACAGCATATTCAAAAGCAGAAACATCACTTTGTGGACAAAAGTTTATATAGTAAAAACTATGGTTTTTCCAGTATTCAGGAAATCAATCCTGAATATTCATTTATCTATAAAGATTCATTTATTTATTTATCTATCTAACATTAGTCTTCCATTGCAAGGACTAATGTTGAAGCTGAAGCTCCAGTACTTTGGCTACCTGATGCGAAGGGCCAGTTCACTAGGACTGAGGGCAAAAGGAGAAGCGGGCAGCAGAGGAAGAGATGGTTAGACAGCATCACTGAGTCAATGGCCATGAACCTGAGCAAACTCTGGGAGACAGTGAAGGCCAGGGAAGCCTGGTGTGCTGCCACCCATGGGGTTGCAAAAGAGTTGGACACAACATAGCAGCTGAACAACAACATAAGTTTTATGCTTGTATTATATCCTTTAAACGTCATAAAACCCCTGTTGTGTCACTGTGCTATACTATTCCCCCCCAACTCCCCAATTAACAGAAGAAACAGGTACCAAGAGGTTAAGTAATTTGACCATAATTGTTGAGTTCGTGAGAGGCATGGAGAAGGCAATGGTACCCCACTTTAATACTCTTGCCTGGAAAATTCCATGGATGGAGGAGCCTGGTGGGCTGCAGTCCATGGGGTCGCCAAGAGTTGGACAAGACTGAGTGACTTCACTTTCACTTTTCACTTTCATGCATTGGAGAAGGAAATGGCAACCCACTCCAGTGTTCTTGCCTGGAGAATCCCAGGGATGGTGGAGCCTGGTGGGCTGCCGTCTATGGGATCGCACAGGGTTGGACACGACTGAAGCAACTTAGCAGCAGCAGAACCAGAATACAACCCAGGCAGCCTGACTCGAGAGACTATATTTTTAGCTTTTGCATCAATAAATGGCAATTTTTTAAGGATGGTGAATACTTAAAGGAGTTTAATATTGATGCTACAATGTCAAAGACAGAAGCTTTTACATAAACCAAGACACATCACTCCTAAAAGCAGGGAAGGCTAATGGTCAATTGGATTCTTTGGGAGTGTACAAATGAATGTGTTACTTCCAAAGAAGATGAAAAATGGTTCTAATTAAAACGGACATTGATAAAAACACTAATTAGGGTAACCTACAACTTCTGTCTGTACTCACCTTTCATTGAAATATGTATTTTTGAGAGACTCATTTTAAGATTATTTCATAACTTGTAATATTTTAAATATGAATAAACATGGGTGAGTTTAAAATCATTAAAAAGAACAAATTTCAGAAATATATAGACTAATTTGAAATATAAACACTCTAGACATGATTACTTTGAAATTTCCATGGAAAAAAGTATCTCAAAATTTTAGTCATTTAGCTGTACAATTAATGAGCTAATTAGCATTTTTTTCCTCAGAAGATAAACATCGTTAATCTCCTTCACAGCTGTAAAGCAGTTTTAATTGCCACTGAGGGTCACAATTTATTTCTATGCTATGTTAAGTTGGTTTCAATTCAAGTTATAATGTTACAACCTTAGATTCTTAAATGTAATCCCCACAGTAACACAAACACACAAAATCTATAAAACATATGCAAAAGAAAATGAGAAGGGAAGCAAAATAGTTCACTACAAGTCAACTAAACAAGAAAGAAATGAAGACATTTCTTCATCAATTAAACTCTCTAATCAAAAGGATTTGCAGAATGGATTAAAAAAAAGAGGTCTAACTATACAGCTGTTTACAAGAGACACAATGTAGTTCTAAAGCCACAAATCAGCTGAATGGGAAAGAACTGCAAAAGACATTCCATACAAATACTAACCAAAGTGAGCTGGGGAGCTATGTTAGTATTAGAGAAAACAGACTTGAAGTAAAACAATAAAAATAAAAAAATTCTGTGGCAAGACACAAAAGAGGACAGTATACATTGACAAAAGGGTCAATTCATCAAGAAGATGGAACAGATGTAATCACATATTACCCCCCAAACAGAGTCTCAATGTAGGAGAAACAATTTTTCAAAGAATTGAAAGAAACAGAACTCTACAATAATACTCAGAGATTTCAATACTCCAATGTCTAATGCACAACATCTAAATAGAAGATAAAAAAAAAAAAGAGTACTTAAACAACAATAAAAAGCCAACTAGACCTAACTAACATGTATAAAACACTGAATGACAACGGCAGGAAGTATGACTCTTTTTTTTTAAAAAAACAGTAGTTTTAGGTTCACAGAAAAATTGAGGGGAAGATACACCCATTTCCCATATAGTTCCTGCCCTCACACGTTCATTGCCTTCCCATTATTAACATTGCCATCGTCAGTGGTACGTTTGTCAAAGCTGATGATCCTGCACTGGCACAGAATTACCCAAAGCCTGTAGTTTATATTAAGGTTCACTCTTGGTGTATATTCTATGAGTTTAGACAAAGGTGGCTCAGAGGTTAAAGCGTCTTCCTCCAATGCGGGAGACCCGGATTCGATCCGTGGGTCGGGAAGATCCCCTGGAGAAGGAAATGGCCACCCACTCCAGTATTCTTGCCTGGAGAATACCATGGACTGAGGAGCCTGGTGGGCTGCAGTCCACGGGGTCACAAAGAGTCGGACACGACTGAGTGACTTTACTTACTTACTTATCATGACATGTAGCCATCATTATGATACCATACAGAGTATTTTCACTGCTGTAACAATCCTTGGTGCTCTATCAATTCAAGCCTCCAACTCCCAATCCTGGCAATCACAGATCTGTAACACGAGAAGACTCTACACATGGAGATCGCCAGATGGTCCATACCGAAATCAGATTAATTATATTCTTTGCAGCCGAAGATGGAGGAGTTCTATACAGTCAACAAAAACAAGACCAGGAGCTGACTGTGGTTCAGATCATGAACTCCTTATTGCCAAATTCAGATTGAAATTGAAGAAAGTAGGGAAAACCACTAGATCATTCAGGTATGACCTAAATCAAATCCCTTATGATTATACAGTAGAAGTGACAAATAGATTCAAGGGATTAGATCTGATAGACAGAGTGCCTGAATAACTATGGATGGAGGTTCATGATATTGCGCAGGAGGCAGTGAGAGGAACATACCCAAGCAGAAGAAATGCAAAAGGCAAAACGGTTGTCTGAGGAGGCCTTACAAATAGCTGAGAAAAAAAGAGAAGTGAACGGCAAAGGAGTAAAGGAAAGATATACCCATTTGAATGCAGAATTCCAAAGAATAGCAAGGAAAGCCTTCCATAGTGATCAATGCGAAGAACTAGAGGAAAACAACAGATTGGAAAGACTAGAGATCTCTTCAAGAAAATCAGAGATACCAAGGAAACATTTCACGCAAAGATGGGCACAATAAATGACAGAAATGGTATGGACCTAACAGAAGAAGAAGACATTAAGAAGAGATGGCAAGAATACACAGAAGAACTGTACAAAAAGGATCTTCAAGACCCGGATAATCACGATGGTGTGATCACTCATCTAGAACCAGACATCTTGGAATGTGAAGTCAAGTGGGCCTTAGAAAAGCATCCCTAGGAACAAAGCTAGTGGAGGTGATGGAATTCCAGTAGAGCTATTTCAAATCCTGAAAGATGATGCTGTGAAAGTGCTGCACTCAATATGCCAGCAAATCTGGAAAACTTAGCAGTGGACACAGGTCTGGAAAAGGTCAGTTTTCATTCCAATCCCAAAGAAAGGCAATGTCAAAGAATGCTCAAACTATCGCATAATTGCACTCATCTCACATGCTAGTAAAGTAATGCTCAAAATTCTCCAAGCTAGGCTTCAGCAATATGTGAACTGTGAACTTTCTGATGTTCAAGCTGGTTTTAGAAAAGGCAGAGGAACCAGAGATCAAATTGCCAACATCTGCTGGATCATGGAAAAAGCAAGAGAGTTCCAGAAAAACATCTATTTCTGCTTTATTGACTATGCCAAAGCCTTTGACTGTGTGGATCACAATAAACTGTGGAAAATTCTGAAAGAGATGGGAATACCAGACCATATAACCTGCCTCTTGAGAAATCTGTATGCAGGCCAGGAAGCAACAGTTAGAACTGGACACGGAGCAACAGACTGGTTCCAAATAGGAAAAGGAATATGTCAAGGCTGTATATTGTCACCCTGCTTATTTAACTTATATGCAGAGTACATCATAAGAAATGCTGGACTGGAAGAAAGACAAGCTGGAATCAAGACTGCCGGGAAAAATATCAATAACCTCAAATATGCAGATGACACCACCCTTATAGCAGAAAGTGAAGAGGAGCTAAAAAGCCTCTTGATGAAAGTGAAAGAGGAGAGTGAAAAAGTTGGCTTAAAGCTCACCATTCAGAAAATGAAGATCATGGCATCCGGTCCCATCACTCCACTGGAAATAGATGGAGAAACAGTGGAAACAGTGTCAGACTTTATTTTGGGGGGCTCCAGAATCACTGCAGATGGTGACTGCAGCCATAAAATTAAAAGATGCTTACTCCTTGGAAGGAAAGTTATTACCAACCTAGATAGCATATTGAAAAGCAGAGACATCACTTTGCTGACTAAGGTCCGTCTAGTCAAGGCTATGGTTTTTCCAGTAGTCATGTATGGATGGTAGAGTTGGACTGTGAAGAAGGCTGAGTGCCGAAGAATTGATGCTTTTGAACTGTGGTGTTGGAGAAGACTCTTGAGAGTCCCTTGGACTGCAAGGAGATCCAACCTGTCCATTTTGAAGTAGATCAGCCCTGGGATTTCTTTGGAAGGAATGATGCTAAAGCTGAAACTCCAGTACTTTGGTCACCTCATGTGAAGAGTTGACTCATTGGAAAAGACTCTGATGCTGGGAGGGATTGGGGGCAGGAGAAGAAGGGGACGACCGAGGATGAGATGGCTGGATGGCATCACTGACTCAATGGACGCGAGTCAGAGTGAACTCCGGTAGTTGGTGATGGACAGGGAGGCCTGGTGTGCTGCGATTCATGGGGTCGCAAAGTCGGACACGACTGATCGACTGAACTGAACTTAACTGATACAAAAAAGATCTTCATGACCCAGATAACCACAATGTGTTCACTGACCTAGAGCCAGACATCTTGGAATGTAAAGTCACGTGGGCTGTAGGAATTCCAGTTGAGCTATTTCACATCCTAAAAGATGATGCTGTGAAAGTGCTGCACTCAATATGCCAGCAAACTTGGAAAACTCAGCAGTGACCACAGGACTGGTAAGGGTCAGTTTTCATTCCAATCTCAAAGAAAGGCAATGCCAAAGAATTTTCCAAGTACTGCACAATTGCACTCATCTCACATGCTAGCAAAGTAATGCTCAAAATTCTCCAAGTCAGGCTTCAACAATATGTGATCCTTGAACTTGCAGATGTTCAATCTGGTTTTAGAAAAGGAAGAGGAATCAGAGATTCAATTGCCAACATCTGTTGGATTATTGAAAAAGCAAGAGAGTTCCGGAAAAACATCTACTTCTGCTTTACTGACTAGGCCAAAGCCTTTGACTGTGTGGATCATAACACACTGTGGAAAATTCTTCAAGAGATGGGAATAGCAGACCATCTGACCTGCCTCCTGAGAAATCTGTATGCAGGTCAAGAAGCAACAGTTAAAACTGGAGATAGAACAGACTGGTTCCATATAGTGAAAAGACTATTTCAAGGCTGTGTATTGTCACCTTGCTTATTTAATTACTGACATGCAGAATCTATCAAGCAAAATGCTGGGCTGGATGAAGCACAAGCTGTAATCAACATTGCCAAGAAAAACATTAAAAATCTCAGATATGCAGATGACACCACCCTTATGGCAGAAAGTGAAGAACTAAAGAGCCTCTTGATGAAAGTGAAAGTGGAGAGTGAAAAAGTTGGCTTGAAACTCAACATTCAGAAAAGTACCATGGCATCTGGTCCCATCACTTCATGGCAAATAGATGGAGAAACAATGGAAACAGTGACAGAATTTATATTTGGGGGCTCTAAAATCACTGCAGATGGTGACTGCAGCTAGGAAATTAAAAGATGCTTGCTCCTTGGAAGAACAGCTATGACCAACTTAGACAGCATATTAAAAAGCAAAGATATTACTTTGCTGACAAAGGTCTGTCTAGCCAAAGCTATCATTTATCCAGTAGTCATGTATGGATGTGAGAGTTGGACTATAAAGAAAGCTGAGCACTGAAGAATTGATGCTTTCAAACTATGGTGTTGGAGAAGACTCTTCAGAGTCCCTTGGACTGCAAGGAGATCCAACCAGTCCATCCTAAAGGAGATCAGTAGTGAATATTCACTGAAGGACTCATGCTCAAGCTGAAAGTCCAATACTTCGGTCACCTGATGCTAAGAACTGAATCACTGTAAAAGACCCTGATTCTAGGAAAGTTTGAAGGTAGGAGGAGAAGGGGATGACAGACGATGAGATGGCTGGATGGTATCAGTGACTTGATGAACATGAGTTTGAATAAGTTTTGGGAGCTGGTGATGGATAGGGTGGCCTGGTGTGCTGCAGTCCATGGGGTTGCAAAGAGTTGGACATGAGTGAACGACTGAACCGATCTGCTAGTTTTGCCTTTCGTAGGATGCCATGTAACTGGAATTGTACAATATGTAGGCCTTTGCGATGGGCCTTTTTCACTTAGCGATACAGATGTAAGGCCCCTGTGGCTTCTCATGGCCTGTATGTATGTCTGGAAGCGTGCACGTGGTGTCTCACTCTTAGCAGCCTTGGGGACTGCAGTCTACCAAGCCTCTGTCCATGGGGTTTTCCAGGCAAGAATACTGGAACCCAGGGATCAAGTCCGTGTCTCCTGCACTGCAGGCAGATTCGTTACCACTCAGTCACCTGTGAAGCTCTTTTTGGCTTGATATAGCTGTAAACTTAATCCCTACATTAAAAAGTAAGTAAGATCTCAAATCGATGATTTTCATATTTACCTTGAGGAATTAGGAAAAAACCAAACTAAATTTAAAGTAACAAAAAGAAAGAAAATAGTAAGGAAATGGAGACTAGACAAGAGAATCAGTGAAAATAAAGGTTGCTTTTCTGAATACAAGAAAACAGTTGACAAACCTGCAGCTAAACTGACAAAGGAAAATGAGTGGATGTAAATCACTAATATCAGGAATGAAAGTAGTTACATTATTGCTGCCTTTAGAGAAATAGCTTAAACAACTGTCATGCCAACAAGTCAGATAATCTAGATGAAATTGACAAATTCCTGGAAACACACAAATTACCAAACTGACTGAAGAAGAAATAGAGAATCTCAACAGATCTATAACAAGTAAAACTGCTGGATTATCAATCAAAAATTTCTCAACTAAGAAATCCAAGCAGATGGCTTCTTTGGATGTAAATAAGTATTTAAAGGAGAATTACCACCAAAATCTCAAAATCTTCCAAAAAACAGAAGAGAAAACACTCTATGAGGCCAGCATTAACTTGATACTAAAGTCAGATACCACTCTAATGGCAGAAAGAGAAGAGAAACTAAAGAGCCTTTTCATTAGTTGAAGTAGGAGAGTGAAAGAGCAGGCTTAAAACTAAATGTTAAATGAACTAAGATCATGGCATCTGGCCCCATGTCTTCATGGCAAATAGAGGGGAAAAACATGGAAGCAGTCACAGATTTCCTCTTTTCGGGCTGTAAAAATCACTGAGGATGGTGACTGAAGAAACAAAATTAGAAGACATTTGCTTCTTTGCAGGAAAGCTAAGACAAATCTAGACAGTGTGTTGAAAAGCAGAGACATTACTCTGCCAACGAAGATCCATATAGTCAAAGCGATGGTCTTCCCAGTAGTCACATATTGTTGTGAGAACTGGACTATAGAGAAGGCAGAGTGGCACAGAACTGATGCCCTTGAACTGTGGTGCTGGAGAAGACCCCTGAGAGTCCCTTTAACAGTGAGATCAAGGCAGTCAATCTTAAGGGAAATCGGCTCTGAATACTCGTTGGAAGGACTGATGCTGAAGCTCCAGTATTTTGGTCACCTGATGCAAACAGCCAACTCATTGGAAAAGTCCCTGATGCTGGAAAGAGTTGAAGGCAGGAGAAGAGGGTGTCAGAGGATGAACTGATGAAACCAACTGTGACTTGAATTAAAAGATGGATCCACTAATTCTGTAACATATTCCTCCTCAAGCCTCTTTAAGGCTTTTACCTTCCTGTGAATCCAGCACTAAGCTCAAAGGGACTCCACATAACGTTGGTCCTGCATCCACACGCTGAGAAGTTTCTCCATCGCCTCAGTCAGCTTCTCAAGGCTCTTTTGACATTACTGACTATACCACAGACCACAGGCATAGCAAACATCACACGTTCCATGATCTTGTCCTTGTTTTTTAGAATTGTACCAATGATTGAACAATTCATGTTTTAAGAATGAGTCAGTCAGTTCAGCTGCTCAGTCGTGTCTGACTCTGTGACCCCATGAATCGCAGCACGCCAGGCCTCCCTGTCTATCACCAACTCCCAGAGTTCACTCAAACTCATATCCATCGAGTCAGTGATGCCATCCAGCCATCTCATCCTCTGTCGTCCCCTTCTCCTCCTGCCCCCAATCCCTCCCAGCATCATGGTCTTTTCCAATGAGTCAACTCTTCGCATGAGGTAGCCAAAGTATTGGAGTTTCAGCTTTAGCATCAGTCCTTCCAATGAACACCCAGGACTGATCTCCTTTAGGATGGACTAGTGGGATCTCCTTGCAGTCCAAGGGACTCTCAAGAGTCTTCTCCAACACCACAGTCCAAAAGCATCAATTCTTTGGTGCTCAGCTTTCTTCACAGTCCAACTCTCACATCCATACATGACCACTGGAGAAACCACAGCCTTGACTAGACGGACCTTTGCTGGCAAAATAATGTCTCTGCTTTTCAATATGCTATCTAAGTTGGTCATAACTTTTCTTCCAAGGAGTAAGCGTCTTTTAATTTCATGGCTGCAGTCACCATCTGCAGTGATTTTGGAGTCCCCCCCAAAAAGTCTGACACTGTTTCCCCATCTATTTCCCATGAAGTGATGGGACCGGATGCCATGATCTTCATTTTCTGAATGTTGAGCTTTAAGCCAACTTTTTCACTCTCCACTTTCACTTTCATCAAGAGGCTTTTTAGTTCCTTTTCACTTTCTGCCATAAGGGTGGTGTCATCTGCATATCATGTACAGCAAAGTATATACAACCACTTGTAGAGTGTATATGAATGTGATAATGTACACCACACATATGTACACCAGTTATTGGACGTGTGAATGTATGTTTGCATCTTCGAAAGTTCACAACTTGAAGGATCAATATGGAGGGGACTTACTGTATATACAATAAAATATTTTTCAGCTATTAAAAAAATGAAATTTCTGCCATTTTTTATAACATGGATGGACCTGGAGGGCATTATGCTGAGTGCAATAAGCCAGATAGAGAGAGACAAATATCGTATGATCTCACTGACATGTGGAATCTAAAAGAAGACTGAACTCAGAGATACAGAGAATAGACTGGTGGTTGCAAGGGTGGGGGATATGCAAAAAGGGTGAAGGTGATCAAAAGTTAAAAAGTTTCAGTTACAAATAAGTCCTGGGAATGTAATGTGCAGTATGGTGAATATAGTCAATAATCTTGTGTGGTATATTTGATATTTTCTTAGAGAATGGATCTTAACACTTCTCAACACAGGAAAATATTAACTATGTGTGATGATAAATGTTAACTAAAGTTATTGTTGTAATTATTTTGCAGTGTGTGTGTATGAAATTATTATGTTGTATACCTAAAACTAATATAATGTTGTATGTCAATGATATCTCAATTAAAACAAAAAACACTACAGTGTGGTACTGGCATAAGGACAGACATACAGACCAACAAAACAGAATTGAGAATATAGAAATAAACACACATCCAAGGACAACTGACAAGCATTTTAAGTCCATTTTATGGGGAAATCAGAGTTTTGAACAGACAATGCTGGGGCTACTAGATTTCCACATGCAAAGAAATCTATTGGATCTCTAACTCATATCATGTATGAAAATTGACTAAAAATGAACTGATCTAAATATAGGAGCTAAGGAGTGGCCTCAAGGTGGTAGAGTAGAAGGATGTGAGTTTCTTAGAAAAACACCAAAATCACAAAATCACTGCTGCAAAACAGACTAAAGACAAAAGAGTGAAAAGAAATGAAGACAGGTTACGGGATCTCTGAAAGTGAAAGTCACTCAGTTGCGTCCTATTCTTCGAGACCCCCATAGACTATGCAGTCCATGGAATTCTCCAGGCCAGAACACTGGAGTGGGTAGCCTTTCCCTTCTCTGGGGGATATTCCCAACCCAGGGATTGAACCCAGGTCTTCCACATTGCAGGCAGATTCTTTACAAGCTGAGCCACAAGGGAAGTGCATGAATACTGGTGTGGGTGGCCTATCCCTTCTGCAGCAGATCTTCCAGACCCAGGAATTGAACCAGGCTGTCTTGCATTGCAGGTGGATTCTTTACCTACTGAGCTATGAGGGAAGCCCACAAGCGACCTCTGGGAAAATGTTAAATGCAGCAATGTTCACATTATGGGGATTCCAGAGGGAAAACAGAGAAAGAAAAGATCTGAGAAAATATTTGAAGAGAAAATAGCTGAAAACTGTCCTAACACAGGAAAGAAATAGTTACTGTAGTACAGGAAGCAGAGAGAGTGCCTAGCAAGATAAACCCAAGGAGGAATACACTGAGACACATAGTAATCAAACTGACAAATACTAAAGAGAGAAAAAAATTTTTTTACAGCAACAAGGGAAAAGCAACAGATAACTTACAGGGGAACTCCCATAAGGATCAGTTGACTTCTCAGCAGAAACTCTGCAGGCCAGAAGGCAACTGCATGAAATATTTAAAGTAATGAAAGGGAAAAACCTACAAGCAAGAATATTCTTCATTCAGATTCGATGGAGAAATCGAATCTCCAAAGGCCTTCATTCAGGTTCTATGGAGAAATCAAAAGCTTTACAGACAAGTAAAAGCTAAGAGAATTCAGCACTACCTGATCAACTTTGCATGAAATACTGAAGGAAATTTTCTAAGTGGAAAAGAAGAAACCATTAGTAGAAATAAGAAAATTATGAATGGAAAAGTTTATCAGTAAAGGCAAACATAAAGTAAAGGAAGGAAATCATCTGCATACAAATATGATATCAAAACTAGCAACTGTGAGAAGAAGGCAGCACAGATGAAGGATACTGGAAATATATTTGACATTAAAAGGCCAGCAAATTAAAACAATTATTTATACATAGACTGCTGTATCAAAACTCATGGTAATATGAAAATCTACAAAAGATACCTACACACAAAAAGAATCCAAACACAAAACTAAAGTTAGTCATCTAATCAAAAGAGAAGAGAATAAAAGAGGAAGGTGAAAAAAAGACCTACAAAATGAAGCCAAGACAATTAACAAAATAGCAAGAGGAACATATATATTGATAATTACCTTATATGAAATGGATTAAATGCTCCAACAAAAAGACACAGATTGGTGGAATGGATATAAAAGCAAGATCCATACATTTTCTGTGTACAAGAAACCCATTTTAGATCTAGGGACACACATAGTCTGAAAGTAAGAGGAGAGAAAAAGGTATTCCATTCAAGTGGAAATGAAAGGAAAGTGGGAGTAACAACACTCATATATCAGACAAAATGAACTTTGAAATAAAGACTGTTATAATAGACAAAGGACACTACATAATGATCAAGAGATCAATCCAATAAGATATAACAATTCTAAGTATATATGCACCAAACATAGAGTACATGTGCATAAGGCAAATACTAACAGTTGTAAAAGGAGAAATTGACAGTAACACAATAATACTGAGGGAATTTAACATCTCACATTCATCAATGGATAGATAATTCAGACAGAAAATTAATAAGGAAACACAGGTCTTAAACAATCCATTAAGTTGGACTTAATTGACATTTACAGAGAAGCAGAATGTACATTCTTCTCAAGTACACATGGAACATTCTCCAGGATTGATCACATGCTGGGCCACAATGTGAGATTCATAAATTTAACTCACTATTGACAGGGGGATTTCTGCAGAAACTAATGCCCGTGGCTGATGATTTTTATATTGGCCAGCCCAGAATTAATTCTGTTATTTCATTAACACTGGTGGGTTAATACATTCAGTATTAACCTAAATAGATTCAGTATTAATGTAAAACACCTGTAAACTCTTCTCCAGACAGTTTTATTTTCACTTTCCATATTAGAATCAATCCAAAGTTTTTCTGTCCTTTTGTTGGTCTAATATTCATATTGTCTGTATCAGAACTACATTCTGAAGAACCATCTATTTCTGAGACACTAGTATATATCAGTTTAGTTCAGTCACTCAGTCATGTCTGACTCTTTGCGACCCCATGAACCACAGCACGCCAGATCTCTCTGTCCACCACCAACTCTGGAGTCTACCCAAATCCATGTCCATCGATTCAGTGATGCCTTCCAACCATCTCATCCTCTGTTGTCCCCTTCTCCTCCTGCCCTCAATCTTTCTTAGCATCAGGGTATTTTCAAATGAGTCAGCTCTTCACATCAGGTGGCCAAAGTATCGGAGTTTCAGCTTCAACATCAGTCCCTCCAATGAACACCCAGGACTGATATTCAGAATGGACTGGTTAGATCTCCTTGCAGTCCAAGGGACTCTCAAGAGTCTCCTCCAACACCACAGTTCAAAAGCATCAATTCTTCGGCACTCAGCCTTCTTTATAGTCCAACTCTCACATCCATACATGACCACTGGAGAAACCATAGCATTGACTAGACAGATGTTTGTTGGCAAAGTAATGTCTCTGCTTTTTAATGTGCTGTCTAAGTTGGTCATAACTTTCCTTCCAAGGAGTAAGCATCTTTTAATTTCAAGGCTGCAATCACCATCTGCTGTGATTTTGGAGCCCAGAAAAATAAAGTTTAGTATATATGTTGACTGGATAATCAGTGAAAGTATCTGCTTAAAATTCACTGAAAAATTGTTTTTCACAAAAAATTTCATGATGTGTCCGTTTTTGAAAATTTTATGGTAATAAATTTGCATTTATTGCAAAAATGCATTTACTGCATTTATTGCACTCAAGGTTGAAACAGAAATCTAATGGAGCAAACTGAATGGTAATGAAAATTCTAAGTTGTATAATGAACCTTAAAGATTTTAAGCTCTAACAACTTTGCATGGTGATGTTAATTGTATCACTCTCGAAATATGTATTGATATGTCTCTGGTCAATAATGTTTGAGTAACAAAAGATGTATTAATACATCTCCAGTCAATAATCTGTTACGAAAACTGAAACCATATCAAGTATCTTTTTTTACAGTAACACTATGAGATTGGAAATCAAATATTAGTTAAAAAAAATGAAAACTAAAAAATACAAACACATGGAGGTTACACATTATGCTACTAAACAACCAATGGATCATAAGAAATCAAAGAGGAAATAAAAAAATACCTAGAGAGAAATGAAAACAAAAACACAATGATCCAAAAATTGTGGGATGCATCAAAAGTAGTTCTAAGAAGGAAGTTTATGTAAATACAATTTTATCTCAGGAAACAAGAAAAATCACAAAAAACCCCTAAAGCAACTAGAGAAAGAACAGAAAGAAAACCCAACGTTAGCAGAAGGAAAGAAAGCATAAACATCAGAGCAGAAATAAATGGCACAGAGACCGAGAAAACAATAGAAAAAAATCAATAAAACTAAAAGCTGGTTCTTTGAGAAGATAAACAAAATCAATATACCTTCAGACAGACTTATCAAGAAAAACAGGGAGAGGGCTCAAATCAACAAAATCAGAAAGAAAAAGGAGGAGTTATAATGGACACAAAATATATCATGTATCACATAAAATGTATCATATAAAATATATAATATAAAATGTATCATAACAGAATACAACAAGCAACTATATGCCAATAAAACAGACAACCTTGAAGAAATGGACAAATTCTTAGAAAGGTACAATCTCTCAAGACTGAACCAGGAAGAAGTAGAGAATATCAACAGATCAACTACAAGTACTGAAACTGAAACTGTGGTTAAAAAGCTCCCAACATACAAAAGTCCAGGAGCAGATTGCTTCACGGGCAAATTCCATCAAAGATTTAGAGAAATGCTGACACCTATCCTTAAACTTCCAAAAATTGCAGAGGAAGGAACAATCCCAAACCCATTCTAAGAGGCCAACATTAGCCTGATAGCAGAACCAAAGATAACACAGAAAAGGAAAAATACTGGTCAGTATCACTGATGATCACAAATGCAAAAATCCTCAACAAAATACTAGCAATTCAAATCTAACACTAAACTTTAAAAGGATTCATACACCATGATCAGGCAAGATTTATCCCAGGGATGCAAGGATTCCTTAATATATGCAAGTTATACACTACATTAGCAAACCAAAGAATAAAAGCATATGATCACCTCAATAGATGCAGAAAATGCTTTCAACAAAAGTCAACACCCATGTATGATAATAACTCTCTAGAGAGTAGGCACAGAAGAAACCTACTTCAACATAATAAAGACCATTAATGGCTAATCTACAGACAACATCGGGCTTAATGGTGAAAAGCTGAAAAACATTTCCCTTAAGATCAGGAACAAGACAAACAAAGGTGTTCTCTTTTGTCACTTTATACAACACAGATTTGGAAAGCACAGTGATGGCAATTAGAGAAGAAAAAGAAAGAAAAGGAATTAAAATTAGAAAAGAAGAAGCAAAACTTTCACTGTTTGTATATGACATGTTACTATACATCAAAAGTCCTAAAGATGCAACCAGCAAACTCCTAGAGCTCATCAATGAATTTGTTAAGGTTGCAGGATACAAAATTAATACACTGGAATCTACTGCATTTCTATATAGTAACAACAAAAGGTCAGAAAGAGAAATTAAAGAAACAATCCCATTTACTAGCATATCACAAACAATAAAATATCTAAGAATAAACACACCTAAGGAGGCACAAGACCTACACTCAGAAAACTATAAGGTGCTGATAAAGAAATTGAGGGTGACACATAGATGAAAAGATATACCATGTTCCTAGATTGGAAGAATCAACACTGTGAAAATGACTATACTACCCAAGGCAGTCTACAGATTCACTGCAATTACTATCAAATTACCAATGGCATTTTTCATTGAACAAAAAAATCTTTAAAACTTGTATGGAGACACAAAAGACCCCAAATAGAGAAAGCAATCTTGAGAAAGCAAAACGGAGCTGGAAGAATTAGGCTCCCTGAATCTGGAGTATACTACAAAGCTACAGTCATCAAAACAGTACAACACTGGCACAAAAAACGAAATGTAGATCAGTACAATAGGACAGAAAGTCCAGAAATAAACTCACACACTTATGGTCAATTAATCTACAAGAAAGGAGGCAAGAGTACAGAATGGAGAAAAGGCAATCTCTCCAACAAATGGTTCTGGGAAAACTGGACAACTACATGTAAAAGAAGGAAATTAGGAAACTCCCTTATACTATAAACAAAAATAAGCTCAAAATGGATTAAAGACCTAAGTGTAAGACTGGATCCTATTAAACTCTTAGAGGAAAACATAAGCAGAATATTCTTTCACAAAAATCACAGTAGTATCTTTTTTTGATCTGTTATATTGGGTAATGGAAATAAAAACAAAAAATTGGACCTGGTTAAACTGAAAGCTTTTGCACAGCAAAGGAAACCACAGATGGGATGAACCCCAGAGTTAAAGTAAATATTTGCAAATAATGTGACTGACAAGGGATTAATCTCCAGAATTTCCAAATAGCTCATATGGTTCAGTATAAAAAAAGACCAAAAAACGGGTAGAAGACCTAAATAAATATCAAAGAAGACATGCAGGCAGCCAAGAGGCATGTGAAAAGATGCTGAACATCAATATTAGAGAAATGCAAATAAAAAACTACAATGAGATATTGTCTCATACAGGGACAATATCTTTAGAATGTCTGTCATAAAAAAAAATCTACGAACAATAAATGTTGGAGAGGGTATAGAGAAAAGGGAACCCTCCTACACAGTAGGCGGGAATGTAAATTGGTATAGCCACTATGGAGAACAGAATGGAGGTTTCTTAAAAAAACAAAAATAGCGCTACCATACGACCCAGCAGACCCACTTCTTGGCACATATCCAGAGAAAAACATGGTTTGAAAATACATGCACAACAATATTCATTGCAGCACTGTTTCTAATAACCAAGGCATGGTAACCGAAATGCTCACAGAAAGATGCATGGGTAAAGAAGATGTGGTCCATACACACAACGGAATATTACTTAGCCATTAACAAAAAAAATGCCATTTGCAGCAACATGGATGGACCTGGAGATTGTCACACTAAGTTAAGTCAGTCAGAAAAAGACGAATGTAATATGATATATGCAGAATGTAAAAAACATAATAAAAATGAATTGATTTATAAAATAGAGGCAGACTCACAGACTGATAGAATGAATTTATGGCTACTGGGGGGAAGTGTTGTGGGAGTGGGATGGGTTGAAAACTGGTATTGACATGGGACACACTGCTTTATTTAAAACAGATAACCAATAAGAACCTATTCTATAGCACAGGGAACTCTGCTCAATATTCTGTAATTACTTAAATGGGAAAAGAATTTGAAAAGGAACAGATGCAAACGTGAATAATGAGTTCTGCACCTGAAACTAACACATGATTAATCAACTATAACATAAAATAAAAATTAAAATAAAGTTAGACTAATAATAGCTACAAAGTAGAGGAAAAATCTCTGATTGACAGAATTTGTGGTAAAGTAAATAGGGTATGATGACCTAAAGTTTTTTACTACTTTTGCTTCAAACATAATTTATGTGATTTTAAGTTATGAAACTTAGTATCTAATTTTATTAAACTTGTATCTGAAAATTTAGCAATCAGCTCTTAGAGGCTGAGACAGGCTGGCTGTAAAACACCATTGTACCTACTCCTTAAGAATTGAATAAAATAATGTATGAGGCCCATGCCATACAGGGCCACCCAAAATGGATGGGTCAGAGTGAAGAGTTCTGACAAAATGTGGTCCACTGGAGGAGGGAATGGCAAACCACGTCAGTATTCCTGTCATAAGAACCCCATGAACAGTATAAAGGGGCAAAATGATATGATATTGGAAGATAAGCCTCCCAGGTCAGAAGGATCCAATATGTTATCGAGGAAGGGTGGAGGGCAATTACTAATAGCTCCAGAAAGAATGAAGCTGGTGGGCTGAAGTGGAAATGATGCTCAGTTGTGGATGTGTCTGGTGCTAAAAGTGAAGTCCAAAGTGATAAAGAACAATATTGCACAGGAACCTGGAATATAAGGTCCATGAATCAAGGTAAATTAGATGTGGTCAAGCCGGAGATGGCAAGAGTGAACACTGACATCTTAGGAATCAGTGAACTAAAATGAACAAGAATGGGCAAATTTAATTCAGATGACCATCTACTACTGTGGGCAAGAATCCTTTAGAATAAATGGAATAGCCCTCATAGTCAAGCAAAGAGTTTGAAATGCAGTACTTGGGTGCCATCTCAAAAATTACAGAATGATCTCTGTTGCTTTCCAAGGAAAACTATTCAACATCACAGTAATCCAAGTCCTTCCCTCGACTAGATCAAACAAGTCAACCCTAAAAGAAATCAACCTTGAATATTCACTGGAAGGACTGATGCTGAAGCTGAAGCTATAACACTTTGGCTACTTAATGTGAAAAGCCAGTCATTTGAAAAGACCCTGATGCTGGGAAACACTGAAGGAAAAAGCAGAAGGATGTGGCACAGGATGAGAGTAAGACAGTATCATCAACTCAATGGACATGAATTGGAGCAATCTCTGGGAGATAATGTAGGACAGGAAAGTCTGACTTTCTATAGTCCATGGGGATACAAAGAGTCAGACACAACTTAGGGACTGAACAACAACAATGTGTGAGGGAGAGCCTGCATTTCTCAGAAATCTTTATGTACAAATACGAAGGATCAGTATTATTTTGAGATGTTTCAGAGAGAGTAAAATAGCAAAAATTACAGTTCCTGAGTTATTTGTGCTGGAATTTATAACAATCTCAAACAGAAAATAAGTTAATGAACAGTGAACTAAAGAGTAAAGTCCCTTTGTGATATAGAGAAAAGGATTTCTGATCATAAAAATGGAGGAGGATTTCAATCTTTTTTTCACTCAAGGTCTACAAAGTTGGTCAATTGAGTCCTTCTGGTTTGTAACTTTACTGTTTAAACCATACTTTTCTCTATAAATAGAAGGATCAACTATAAAACTTCTAAAAGATTCCTTTAAGTTATAAGTCAATTGCCCCCCCTGTAATATTGGGTAGCACTGAATGATAAGACTCCTTTCTATTTGGTATTAAGAGATGCGTGTATGCTAAGTTGCTTAAGTTGTGTTCAACTCTGTGACCCTATAAACTGTAGCCTGCCAGGCTTCTCAGTCCATGGGATTTTCTAGGCAAGTATACTGGAGTGCAGTGCCACACATTCCTCCAGGGGATCTTCCTAACTCAGGGATTGAACCTTGTTCTCCCACATTGCAGGCAGATTCTTTACCATCTAGGCCACTAGGGATTCCCAATAAAAGATATGGTGAAATAATTAACTACTAACACTTCAAAAAGTGACATATTTTTCACAGTGCAGAGAAGGTACCTCATGTTGTTGAACTCTGTGTTAGTTTGTGCCTCATAAATTGTTTCAGTTCAGTTGCTCAGTCATGTCTGACTCTTTGCGACCCCATGAATTGCAGCACACCAGGCCTCCCTGTCCATCACCAACTCCCAGAGTTCACTCAAACTCATGTCCATCAAGTCGGTGATGCCATCCAGCCATTGCATCCTCTGTCATCCCCATTTTCTCCTGCCCCCAATCCCTCCCAGCATCAGTCTTTTCCAATGACTCAACTCTTCGCATGAGGTAGCCAAAGTACTGGAGTTTCAGCTTTAGCATCATTCCTTCCAAAGAACACCCAGGACTGATCTTTAGAATGGACTGGTTGGATCTCCTTGCAGTCCAAGGGACTCTCAGGAGTCTTCTCCAACACCACAGTTCAAAAGCATCAATTCTTTGGTGCTCAGCTTTCTTCACAGTCCAACTCTCACATCCATACATGACTACTGGAAAAAGCATAGCCTTGACTCGATGGACCTTTGTTAGAAAAGTAATGTCTCTGCTTTTGAATATGCTATCTAGGTTGGTCATAACTTTTCTTCCAAGGAGTATTGTTTACCAAAGTAGAAAAATGAATATAAACTAGATGATGATTAAAACAAACATGAGCTAAAGTTATAAAAGTCTTAGTAGAGGGGAAAATCTTTGTGACTTGGATTTGGTAACAGATTTTTGAAGTGAAATGAAAGTCTCTCAGTCATGTCTGACTCTTCGACCCTATGGACTATACAATCCATGGAATTCTCTAGGCCATAATATTGGAGTGGGTAGCCTTTCCCTTCTCCAGGAGATCTTCCAAATCCAGGGATCAAACCCAGGTCTCCTGTATTGCAAGTGGATTCTTTACCAGCTGAGCCACAAGAGAAGCCCAAGAATACTGGAGTGGGTAGCCTATCCCTTCTCCAGCAGATCTTCCTGACCCAGGAATCAAAGCCAGGTCTCCTCATTGCAGATTCTTTACCAACTGAGCTATCGGATGCCAACCTTTCAAAACCTCAGGTTATCTCCATTTTCACTTGCGATCTCTAACCCCTGTCAGTGTTTTTCAGATGGCTACCACTGTTTCAAATTCAAACTGAAAATATCCAGGTACTTATCCAATAGAACTTTCTGCAATGATGGAAATACTCTGTCTGCACTGTCCCATACGGCAGCCACTACCCCTGGCGAACACCGAGTGCTTGACGTGTAACTAGTGTGACTGAAGAACTGAATTTTTAATTTCACTTTAATTAATTTAATTTAAAATAGCCACCTGTGCCTCATGGTTATCATATTAGAGAGTGCATGTCTAGTGAAAGAAGAGAAACCTTGACTGTCAAGAGTGGTGAAGGTTTTCCTAAAAGTCTCCCAGCAGATTTTCCCAGGTGTCTCTTTGGTCAAAAGCCAGCCACTCCTAAATCAAATACTGGCAAAGAAAACCATTTTCACAGGAAGCTTAAAATAATTGGGATCCAGTGTGGGTGCAGTGGCCCTGATCCTGGCAGCACCCAGGCATGGAGGGGCTCAGAGGAACCTAGCCAGCAGGCAGTGGGCAAGGGGCTCAGCTGGAGCCAGAGCTGTGGCAGTGAAGCTGCTGGGTCCTTCATGATGCAAGATCTGAGCATACTTCTCTCTCCTTTGTGTATTTGATAGTTTGGGTGGTAAAGAGATGATTGACAGTGTCAAAATCTTTCTGCAGGACCTTGCCAGGGGAATCAAAGACTTTATCTGGGGAATTTGTACCATCTCAAAGTTAAATGCTTGAATTCAGCAGAAGATGACAGGAGCAGCACTGGAGACAGGCAAGCAGTATCCTGGCTTGGTGGAGAGCCTAGAGAATACAGAAGCAGCAGGAGAGTGAACCACATATTGTTAGTAGAATTTTTCAGTGCTGCGCTTGGAATGGTTTAGTTTTCTGGTTCAGTCTCCTCTTGTTTTATCGAGTCTTTGTTTATTCCGAATCTTCATTCAGTAACTGCCCAGATTATTGTTGACTTTTACATATGAAAATAAAAACAGAAGGAAGAAAAGAAAATACAAGGAAACTTTACTTTATCAAAATTAAAACATATTATGCATTGAAAGACATTATTATGAAGTGAAAAGTTAATTCCCAGGGAGAAAATATTTGCAAATCATACACATTTAAACACACATATTAAAATGTTCATACAAAGCGTTTAACATCCAGAATACATAATAAATTCCAACAATTCAACAAAAAGACAATCCAATTTAAAAAAATGAGCAAAGCAGTTGAACAGACATTTCTCCAAAGAAGTTACACAAATACTCTAAAAGCACATGAAAAGATGCTCAATCAAGGAACTTCCCTAGTGGTCCAGTGGCAACGACTTTGAGCTCCCAACGGAGGGTACCTGAGTTCGATTCCTGTTCAGGAAACTAGATCCCATGAGTGGCAACTAAGAGTTCGCATGCTGCAAGTAAAGATTCCACAGCTGGCAACTAAAGGTGCCACATGCTGCAAGTAAAGATCTTGCATGAAAAGGAAAAAAAAAAAAGATGCTTAACATCATTAGACATAAGAGAAATGCAAATAAAAAAAAATGACATACTACTTCACATCATTTAAGAAGGAAGTAATGGTAGAATAATATGCCAATCTCAAACTGAGCATTATTCATGACAGATAAAAGGAGAAAAGAACTCAAGTTTATCAACAGATGAATGGATGATCAAAAAGGAAAGTAATTTATTTTGATAACTGCTACAATCTAGATGAACCTTAAAAACATTATGCTAAGTGAAATAAATGAGACACAAATGGTCAGATATTATAGGACTCCACTTACACGAAGTATCTAGAGTACTCAAACTCATTGACACAGAAAGCAGATTAGAAGTTATTAAGGGCTGGCGGAAGGGAGCAGTGACTGCTTAATAAGCAGAGAGTTTCTGTTTGTGGTGATGAAAAAGTGTTGCAAATAGCACATAGAGACAGCTGCACAACAGTGTGAATATAATTTATGCAACTGAACTGTGCATTTAAAATGGCTAATGTAGCAAATTGTATGTTTATATAGATTTTATTAATACCACAATTAAAAAGAAGCATATTGGTAGTTGTCTGGGGCTGGGTTCTCTAGGAGAATACATATGGGCATAAGAAACTCTTTGGATTAATGAGTGTTTTAAAACTGGGATTGTGGTCCCGGTTACGCAGTTTTATCACAGTCTATTAAAGCTTACACTCTACACTTAAAATGGGAGATGTTCACAGTGTGCAAGTTATACTGTGATAAAACTGCTAAAAATTTAAAAGTATTTAAGCAGACTCCTTTTGAAGGAATTATTCATTAAACATTTATTAAGCATTTACTAATGTGCCAACCAATATTCCAGACGTTCAAATAAGAATGTGGAAAACCATGTTCTCTGTCTCCAAAGAAATCAAGGTAAGGATGCAAAGAAAAGTAAAAAAAAACCAAACCAAAACAAAAAAACATATATATACTTGCAACAGAATATGGAAAGTAGTACATGCAACAGGTACACACAACAGGAGCAAAAATGTATTAGTGAACTGAACTTGAAACTGCATCTGATATAATCATTTAATCAATCAAAGAGGCTGTTTTTAAACCCATCTAACAAACACTTTCAGAGAGCCTACTATGTGCCAGGCACTGTGGTTAGTGTTTAGAAAAATAACAATTAAAACCTGAAAGATGATTAGGGATTAGGAGTTTGGAGGGAAAAGGGAATCTCACATACTAAAGCCTGGAAGTAAAATAGAAAAAGGAATATGATATATTTCCAGAACTGTACTGTCTCTGTAAAATCTTGTTGAGATCAGTTAAGTTGCTCATTCGTGTGTCCAACTTTGCAACTCCATGGACTGTAGCATGCCAGGCTTACCTGTCTATCATCAACTCCTGGAGCTTACTCAAACTCATGTCCATCAAGTTGGTGATGCCATCCAACCATCTCATCCTCTGTTGTCCTGTTCTCTTGCTGCCTTTAATCTTTCCCAGCATCATGGTCTTTTCCAAGGAGTCACTTCTTCACCTCAGGTGGCCAAAAAACTGGAGCTTGAGCTTCGGCATCAGTCCATCCAATGAGTATTCAGGACTGACTTCCTTTATGATTGACTGGTTTGATCTCCTTGAAGTCCAAGGGACTCTCAAGAGTCTTCCCTAATACCACAGTTCAAAAGCATCAACTCTTCGGTGCTCAGCTTTCTTTATGGTCCAACTCTCACATCCACACTACTAGAAAAACCATAGCTTTGACTACATGGACATATGTCGGCAAAGTAATATCTCTGCTTTTTAATAAACTATCTAGATTTGCAGTATCTTTTCTTCCAAGGAGCAAGCGTCTTTTAAATTCATGGCTGCAGTCACCATCTGCAGTGATTTTGGAGCACAATAAAATAAAGTCTCTCACTGTTTCCACTGTTTTCTCATCTATTTCCCATGAAGTGATGGGTCCAGATGCCATGATCTTCGTTTTTTGAATGCTGAGTTTTAAGCCAGCTTTTTCACTCTCCTCTTTCATTTTCATCAAGAAGCTCTTTAGTTCTTCATTTTCTGCCATAACAGTCATGTCATCTGCATATCTGAGGTTATTGATATTTCTCCTGGCAATCTTGATTCCAGCTTGTACTTCATTCAGCCCAGCATTTCGCATGATGTACTCTGCATAGAAATTAACAAACAGGGTAACAATATACAGCCTTGGCATACTCTTTTCCCAATTAGAACCATGTCCGGTTCTAACTGTTGCTTCTTGACCTGCATACAGATTTCTCAGGAAGCAAGTAAGGTGGACTGGTATTCCCATCTCTTCAAACATTTTCCACATTTGTTGTGATCCACAGAGTCAAAGGCTTTAGCACAGTCAATGAAGCAGAAATACTGGAATTCTCTTGCTTTTTCTATGATCCAATGGGTGTTGGCAATTTGATCTCTGGTTCCTCTGCCTTTTCAAAATCCAGTTGGAACATCTGGAAGCAATCAGTTCATGTACTGTTGAAGCCTCACTTGGAGAATTTTGAGCATTACTTTACTAGTGTGTGAGATGTGTACAATTGTGTGGTAGATTAAACATTCTTTGGCACTGCCTTTCTTTGGGATTGGAATGAAAACTGACCTTTTCCAGTCCTGTGGCCACTGTTGAGTTTTCCACATTTGCTGACATAGTATGTACAACACTTTCACAGCATCATCTTTTAGGACAGGAAAAAGCTCAGCTGGAATTCCATCACCTCCAGTAGCTTTTGTTCGTAGTGATGCTTCCTAAGGCCCACTTGACTTCAAACTCCAGGATGTCTGGCTCTAGGTGACTGATCACACCATCATGGTTATCTGGGTCATTAAGATCTTTTTTGTACAGTTCTTCTGTGTGTTCTTGCCACCTCTTCTTAATATCTTCTGCTTCTGTTAGGTCCATACCGTTTCTGTCCTTTATTGTGCCCATCTTTGCATGAAATGTTACCTTGGTATCTCTAATTCTCTTGAAGAAATGTCTAGTCTTTCCCATTCACTTGTTTCCCCATATTTCTTTCTATTGATCACTTAAGAGGCTTTCTTATCTCTCCTTGCTGACTTTCTTATCTCTCCTTGCTATTCTTTGGAGCCACGGTGAGGAATTCCACCCGTGACAAGGTCATGTGGGAGGAAGCCTGACAAACACAAGGACGTGATGGCTTCAGGTTTTCTCCCTGGAATTTCCTGAGCATCCAACCCCCCCAAAAATTAAAATCTGCAGGCTTTTGTTCTCTGCTTCTCTACTTTTCTGATACACTCCGGAAAAAGTTAACTCTAAGCTTTGGTCTTCTGCATTTGAAAGGGATGTTTCAGTTAAACCTGCTCTGGTAGTTCTCTAGCTTGCCTAACAAGTTTCCCGGACTCCTTACAGCTTGTGAATTGCTTGTAGCCCCCAACCGGGAGAGGCACAAAGCTTGAAAGCATCTTAAAGATACAGAGCCTTTTCTAAAGAGTTAAAAATCATATTGGTGATGGGTTTTCACTGTTGATTCAATGATTGCCGCCAGGCCTCCATATTCTTTATCTTTTAGGCACCTGGGAAGATGTTAATCAATGTAAATGGGGTATGGAAAAAGATATATAGTAGTTTTGATGTTAGCAACACTAGACTTTTGAGTTAATTACTTTTCTTTTGTTATAAATCACTGTACTCCTTTCACTTGTTATAAATTGTTGTATCTTTGCTATGTAAGAATGTAACTTTATTTAGTGCTTTCTGAGAGTGGCGCCAAACTTTGGGAAGATCAACACAAATAAGTCTTCTGGTTGACAAACCCTTATCAGAAAAAAGGTTGTAAAATGTTAATTGGCCCTTCTGGCAGAAGATGATGTAAATTACCTAAGACTTGTGTTTGCAGGTCAGGTATGCAGAGAGAAAAGCCTGCTTTTGATAAGAGTCTAAACTGCTAACGCTGCATAACTTTGTGTTACCCATTGATCTCCATGTCTTATCAAAAATATAAATAGCCCCTTGAACAATAAAAGGATGGGACCAGTTTCTCGGACTAGCCTCTGGGCCTAGTTTCTTGGGAATCTGGCTCCCCCAATGTCTCTTTCTCTCACCCCTTTTCCCTCTCCTTCCTTCTCCTCTTTACTCTAACTTCAGGCTGAATTCCCATCTGGAACGGGGCGGCTCACCAAGTCTGCTTACTTGCCCTGGCCCTAAGATCCGTAAGAGAGAGTGCCCAAGGTGGGGCACTCTCTGCTATTCAAGCGGGCGCCGGCGGCCTAACGTAGATGGTGCAAGCTCCTTGTCTGGAGCTTTATTGGCCTTCCCCGTAAACCAAGTTATTCAGCCTCTTTCCTCTGCCTAATTTTCCTACTATACTATTTCTTCTAATCTCTTTTATATCTCTATATAAGTAAGTTTTTTCCTCGCCTACTCCGTCTCTCCTTCGAATCACCCTGGTTCCACTGGGGCTGGACCCCGGCACAGATGGGTATATCTTTTCTTTTCTCATTTGCCTTTTGCTTCTCTTCTTTTCTCAGCTATTTGTAAGGCCTCCTCAGACAACCATTTTGCCTTTTGGCACTCCGTCTTCTTAGGGATGGTCTTGATCACTGCCTCCTGAACAATGTCCTGAACTCTCTTCATAGTTCTTCAGGCACTCTATCAGATCTAATCCCTGAATCCTTGTCACTTCTACTGCATAATCATAAGGGATTTGATTTAGGTCATCCTTGAATGGTCTACTGGTTTTACCTACTTTCTTCAATTTAAGGTGAGTTTTCCAATAAGGAGTTCATGATCTGAGCCATAGTCAGCTCTTGGTCTCGTTTTTGTTGACTGTATAGAGCTTCTCCATCTTCGGCTGCAAAGGATACAATCAAGCAAAGAATACAATCAATCTGATTCTGGTATTGACCATCTGGTGCTGTCCATGTGTAGAGCTGTCTCTTGTGTTGCTGGAAGACAGTGTTTACTATGAACAGTGTGTTCTCTTGGCAAGCTCTGTTAGCCTATGCCCTGCTTCATTTTGTACTCCAAGCTTTCCTGTTACTCCTGGTATCTCCTTTCTACTTTTGCATTCCAGTCCCCTATGATGAAACAGACATCTTTTTTTTTTTGTTTTTAGTTCTAGAAGGTCTTGTAGGTCATCATATAACTGTTCAACTTCAACTTCTTTGGTGTTAGTGGTTGGGGCACAGACTTGGATTACTGTGATATTGAAAGGTTTGCCTTGGAAATGAACAGAGATTGCTCTGTCATTTTTGAGATGGCACCCAAGTACTGCATTTCGGACTGTTTTGTTGACTATGAGAATTATTCCATTTCTTCTAAGGGATTCTTGCCCACAGTAGTAGATATAATGGTCATCTGAATTAATTCGCCCATTCAGGTTCATTTTAGTTCAGTGATTCCTAAAATGTCGATGTTCACTTTTGCCATCTCCTGTTTGACTTCTTTCAATTTACCTTGATTCATGGACCTAACATTCCTGGTTCCTATGCAATATTGTTCTTTACAGTATCAGACTTTACTTCCATCACCAGTTATATCCACAACTGGGTGTTGTCTTCACTTTGGCTCTGTGTTTTTATTCTTTCTGGAGTTATTTCTCCACTCTTCTCCAAAGCATACTGCACACCTACCAACCTGGGGAGTTCATCTTTCAGTATCATATATTTTTGCCTTTTCATACTGTTTATGGGGTTCTCAAGGCAAGAATACTGAATTCTCAAAGCAAGAATACTGAAGAACACAGAAAACTAACTAAACTGATCACATGAACCATAGCCTGTTTAACTCAATGAAACTATGAGCCATGCTGCGTAGGGCCACCTAAGACGGACCGGTCATGGTGGAAAGTTCTGAGAAAACACGGTACACTGTAGAAGGGAATGGGAAACCACTTCAGTATTCTTGCCTTGAGAACCCCATACAATATGAAAAAGCAAAAAGATATGACACTGAAAGATGAACTCCCCAGGTTGGCAGGTGCCCAATATGCTACTGGACAAGAGTGGAGAAATAACTCCAGAAATAATGAAATCTTGTTAGAGATAAGTAACAAGAAACCAGATCCAAAATGGCCTAGGTACCATAGCAAAGACCGGACCTTATCATAATGATACAGAGAGCTATTAAAGGCTTTTAGTGTTTCAGATTCATTTTGTGTAGAAGCAGCACTACAGAGTGAAGAATGGTTTGGAGAGGTACAAGAATGGAGTTAGGTCAGTAATCTCACAGTAAGGTAGGAGAGAGAGAGTTAAAGAAATAATCATGGGCTAAGACAGTTTTAAGAGATACGAAGGAGGTTAAAGCTCCATGAGTTTTAGTGGTTTGAGGAGTATAAGGCAGTGCAGAGGAAGAAGCTGAGACAGATGCACTGGAAGTGGCAGAATGGAAAGAAGAAAGGCTACAGGAAGATTTTGAATCACTCTTTTACCTTTTAAAGAATATACTGAATAAAGAAGATACTAAACTATAAGTGAATGGTCTAGAACATTATTATTGTTGGACCTCACATTTATTCAGCAGGTAATGCCAAGGTACTAAAGCACCTACAATACCATTTTGTTTACCACAACCTAGTGATAACCTCACAATACACATAAGGAAATAAATAGTTGGTCAAAGAATTTGAATGACTTGCCCAGAACTGAAATTTGAATCTAGATCTATGTGGATCTAAAGCCTAAGATAAATATTCAGTAGCAAAATAGTACTAATTGCTATAAACACTGCAATAGATTTAAAGTAAAAAATATACTTACTCTATAAGCCCTCAACCACTTTTACTGGTGGTTGATTTCAAACACTGAGGTTCTTTTTAAATCATCTATTACATTCCTTTCTCTGCTGCCTTAACTTTTCGTCATGAAATATGCCACTTTTAAAACTAACAGCTTATTTTGAGAAGATTATAAGAAGTATGAGATGCAGGAGACTTAACTGACATCTCTAACACATCCCAGATATAAGCAGATCTTTCAAATAAAGACTGCTACTTCAAACAAAGGAGAATAGAAAAAGAAATCTGTATGAGGCCAAAAAAAATCTTGATTTAAAAAATATGAATTAGGATATGACATAAAGAATGTTTATACCTGTATTAGTGAATGTTTAAGAAAGAATTTGTTCACATAAATGTACAGAGATCCTGGTTTCAAATGATGAGTCACAATTTGGAAGTGAGCCAGAGTTCTAAAAACTGACTGAAAATACAAATATGTGGCTGCAAAACAGCAAACATCTAGGGTAGGGAGAAAAATCAAAACCAAAGAGAAATCAAGGAACTTATTTCTAGGAAATGATCTCCCACATGTTCTCAGAACGCAACAGCAGAATCACTTCATAGAATAAAAACTATAAGTTTATCATAGTTGATAAAGAAATAGTCTAAAGAGCTGTCTTAATACAAGAGATATTTTTACATAGTGAATTCTATATCAAAGTCACCAATGCCTGGTTTTGATATTTTCTGGAATCCACAACATTATATATTTTTTAAGATATATATATATATATACACACACACACACACACACACACACACACACATACACACACACACACGTAAAACCAAATTTTTGAGATGGATAATCACAAAATGTCAGACAGTATAAAAATTCTAAAAGTAATAAGGGAAAAGCCATCTTGCAGGGAGCAGAAGGAAAAGATTCACTATCAATATGATACATGGTTTTAAAAAACCAAAACAGGGCTTACCAAGAGGTCACTGTTGGAGAACATCAACAAAGGATGCTCACACATTTTAAGAACTAATGCAGGAGTGTCTCATAGTTTGTGAGACAGAGCCAAAGATCACATTCCAGCTCTACTACTTCTTAGTTTTGTCCTCTTAGGCAAGTTTCTTAACATCTGAACCACTGTTACCACATCTGTATGTCAAGGATAAATAATTTGCTCACCTCAGTGAGTTTTGGGAAGATTAACTGAGATGAAGGTAAAACACACAATGTGTAAAAGAGTTCCTGCCAAATAATAAGAAACTGTTCAGTATTATGAAAAAAAGTAAACAAATATTTGAAAAGTACTAACTACTAAATCCTTAATGTCATTGATTAACAAAACTTTGAAACTTTTCTATTGATTAAATTAACTACGAATACATTAGTTATTTGGGGTATAATCATAGGCAGGGGCAAGTCAGGTACAGACAATGTCCATTTGTCTGTTAGTACAACAGAAATAAAAGGTTACTGACTTGCTATCATGGAACAGAATAGAAAAACTGATTACTTTGTGAGACTCATTAAGGGAATGGATTGCTCTGGACAAGGAATAAGTAGCAAACGGTGCTCTTATCCATCTATCCACCACATATTGATCCATCCAACCCATCACTCAATTCTTTAGAGGGTGAAGGTTAAGCACAGAGAGCTGTATACTTACCTATATCCAAGATTTACATCTCTGCTTTTGCTTATCTATGGATGGGGTATTTACACAGAATGAAAATGAAGAGATGTAAAGAAAATAAGGTTGAAATGGAAGCCTGGGTTACTTGAAAATGTCGTAGGACATTTGGAAAGGGGATCTTCACAATTATTCTCAGGCTCTGAGAGTATATTACTCTATACTGCTCTGATTGGGGGAATTCCCCTCAGGTGTACGGTATCAGAGAGGAATAAATTTCACTATTACTCTTTCCCAGGCTGTATGTAACTGGAAGGTCTAAGAATCGGAAAGATCTTGCAGTAACCATTTCCCCAATACTGGGCAATCAACCAACAAAGAGATAAATGCATGATGAAGTTCATAGATCAGTTACATGGATTGCTCCAGTTATCAGAGATCCATTCTATTAATTAGGGCAGGCTTAGAGAGACAAGCGTCCCAATTAGCTTAAATTAAAAAAAAAAGAAAAAAAAAACCTGCTAAATTATGGAACAGTAATGTGATAATGTAAAATATAACACTAATTATGGACTCTTTAAGTGCTTTAAATCTAATTTTCAAAGAAATAATTATATACTCATAATCCATGCACCTTTTAAAAATTAAAAGAACAGTATAACTTTGAGAATTTAGAAAGTCAGAAAGATAGCTGTACCAAAAAAAAAAGCCAAAAAACAAACCCAAAACCCCCTTACCTAGAAAGGCAAGAATCTATCATATAAAATTTAAACCAAAAAACTTCATGGACTCAGGGTCCTAGTATTTCCTCATATTTGTAATCTTAAATAAAAGGAGTACAGCTTAGTCTGCTCTGAATACTGAGTACGTATAAAATCAAGACTCAGAAGTAGCAATTTTACAATCTGTATATAAATTACCATTTCCAATCAAAAAGCATTCAAAATATTTATCAAAATCACATCTGGCATCTGTGACTCACAACGATAGATGTCTTACAGTCTTTGCTAGAAATAAAACTCAGGGACTAATCAATTTTGCTATGGCAACCACTGCAATGCAATAGCCACAGTGACATGGAATGAAAATGAAATACTAATGAACTAGATGCACATTAGAAGAGTATTCTAAGAATGCCTATTTACTTCCCATGTCATATGTCAACATGTGCACAGAAAATATTTCAGATTTATCAAAAATTTACAATAGTATTGTCTTTCTTTGGTGAAATAGGGGTAGGTCATGCTGCCAGATTAGAGAGAACTACTTAAATTGGTTGCTTTTACTCTGATCATGTCAGAACAAATTGACACTATGAAGATTCAATGTAATATTCAGAAACTGTGCAAATACAATGGTCTCTTTAAATGTTAAATAATATAAACAGTACAGGTAATGTATGTTGTCAGCATTCAGGAATTAGAAAAATGGAAACACAAAGACTGAGAATTAAAATTTACAAGGACCTAGGAAGTCTCCTACTGAAATCAACATCCATCTATTTTAGAGATTTAGAACAATTTTTAATTCAATCACTTAACTTTAATCAGAATGAGCCAAAGTAATGTTAGCTCTGTCCTCATCATGTGAATGACACTAAGAAGTCTGGGCTTAGGATTATGGCTGAAGATATTTAAGACATGTCTTAAATTTGGGATCAATTATTAAAAACAAAATGGTAAAATAAATTATCTTAAAAATTAAGTTACATGTTCAAAATTATTCACTGAGTGTTTACAATGTGACTAGAACTGTTCCAAGCCAAGAGATATAACAGTGAACAAAACACACCAATGGAGTACATAAATAAAAGCAGATGTGATGTCAGATCCGTGATATGTCAGATTGTGATAAATGCAATGGAAAAAGTAAAGAGGGAAAGGGGTCAGGAGTGTCAGAGCAGGGGTTACAAATTTAAATACAGTGGTCAGGGAAGGTCTGGAGAAGGTGACATTTAAGTGGCAGTGAACCAAGAGGAATATTCAGAGAAAGAGCATTCCATGCAAAGGAAAAAGCCCTTAGGGGGAAACTGTGCCTGGCCTGGCTGAAGAACATCAAAGAAGCCACTCACTGTGGCTGGAATAAGTAAAATTTTAGTTTTAGGAAGAAAGGGTGGGATACTCTGGGAAGGTACTCCTTTATCCATTATCCACCTTCTAAAAGGTATTTAAACAAGGACATACTGATATCCAACTCTGTGTCTCTTCAGAGCTTGTATCTCCCACATGTATAACATTCTAGTGTCTAACAGACATCACAAACTTATGTCCAAAATACTGCTTGATTAATTACATGTCCTATTAAGTTCCCTTGAAGCTCCCAATTATATCTAGAATAAAACCCAAATTTCTTACCTTGGTTCTCAATTCCCTAAAGACTTGGCCAAGTGCCTTTCTTCTTTTTGTACCTTGAACAAACATTTAGGTGTTACCTCTGTAACATTCTTCCAAGATCTCCGAACTTGAAGGTCAAATATGACCTCCAATCAGCTATAAAAAATAGGCCTTCTCAGTTTCTCTTACACTACTTTTATCTGTTCAAAACTTTTAACACTTTATAAAAATACTAACTTCTTATTGTTTTTCCTTCTTCAACAGAATTTAAACTTCATGAAAGCAAGGTTTTTATATGCTTCATTTATGGCTACATGCCAAGCATCTAGAATAGTCTAAAGAGTAGGCACTCAAAAAAAGGTATTTTTGAATTGGTTAACATCTTGTACATCTTCAAGCACAAAACAGGAAAAAAGCTGAATGGAAGAAAAACTGATCCCTACACACTTTTAAAGAATAGAATCAACTATTTGACTGAGCTGATATGTCTGTACCATAAAAGTCATGGTATTCTATGAATTATATTTCAAATTCCTTGAATCCAGCACTTACATCTAGTTATCCATATTCCATATATTGAAGTATACTGTATTTATATCTACTTGATCATTTCTGACTGGTGATGAACGTGCTATAGTACATTTAAGAGGGAAAATCTGAAACTACTTTTATTAATAAATGTCAGCTGGAATTCAGGGTTCCTTTTAGTGAAAAAATAAATAAGGCTACTTCACAAAAGATCAGCCAATTTTCAACTATAGAAAACAAAAGACAAAAGTTCATTATTAAGTCTTCGGAATGAAAGGTAGTCTTAACTCAAAAAATGAAATCAAGCCTAGAAAGCACAATACCTAGAACTTTACCCTATACAACCTCTTTTGTAATAAAGTCATGCGTTTCTTTGAAGGCATTTGATTTTTTAAATACCTGTGTAAAACAGATTATGAGTGGGGCACTTTAACACCTGCTTATACCAATGGACAGACAAAAAATTAATATGGAAACACAAGCCTTAATTGACACATTAGACCAGATAGACTTGATAATTATAGGACATTCCATTTGAAAGCAGCAGAATACACTTCCCTCTCAAGTGCACACAAAACATTCTACAGGATAGATCAGATCTTGGGTCACTAATGAAGTCACAGTAAATTTAAGAAAACTGAAATCATATCAAGCATCCCTTCTGACAACAGAGCTATTGGATTAGAAATCGATTACTGGTGGCTTCACAGAATGAGTTAGGGTTAGAAGACATACAGATGTCTAACAAACACATGAAAAGATGCTCAACGTCACTCATTATCAGAGACATGCAAATCAAAACCACAGTGAGGTACCATTTCACGCCAGTCAGAATGGCTGCGATCCAAAAGTCTACAAGCAATAAATGCTGGAGAGGGTGTGGAGAAAAGGGAATCCTCTTACACTGTTGGTGTAATGCAAACTAGTACAGCCACTATGGAGAACAATGTGGAGATTTCTTAAAAAAGTGGAAATACAACTGCCATATGACCCAGCAATCCCACTGCTGGGCATACACACCGAAGAAATCAGAATGGAAAGAGACACGTGTACCCCAATGTTCATCGCAGCACTGTTTACAATAGCCAGGACATGGAAACAACCTAGATGTCCATCAGCAGACGAATAGATAAGAAAGCTGTGGTACATATACACAATGGAGTATTACTCAGCCATTAAAAAGAATACATTTGAATCAGTTCTAACGAGGTGGATGAAACTGGAGCCTATTATACAGAGTGAAGTAAGCCAGAAAGAAAAACAGCAATACAGTATAATAACGCATATATATGGAATTTAGAAAGATGGTAATGATAACCCTGTATGTGAGACAGCAAAAGAGACACAGATGTATAGAACAGTCTTTTGGACTCTATGGGAGAGAGCAAGGGTAGGACGATTTGGGAGAATGGCATTGAAACATGTATATTATCACATGTGAAACGAATTGCCAGTCCAGGGGTTTGATGCATAATACAGGATGCTCAGGGCTGGTGCACTGGGATGACCCAGAGGGATGGAATAGAGAGGAAGGTGGGAGGGGGTTCAGGATGGGGAACACATGTTCACCCATGGCAGATTCATGTCAATGTATGGCAAAACCAATACAACATTGTAAAGTAAAAAAAAAAAAAAAAAGAAGAAGAAAAGAAATCAATTACTGGGAAAAAAACTGTAAAAAAGAAGAAACACAAGGAGGCTAATCAGTAAGTTACTAAACAAACAATGGATCACTGAATAAATCGAAAAGGAAATTATAAAATACCTAGAGACACATGATAACGAAAACACAATGATCTAGAACCTATGGGATGCAGCAAAAGAAATTCTAAAAGGGAAGTTTATGTAAATACAATCTTACACCAAGAAAAATCTCAAATAAAGAAACTAACCTTACACCTAAAGCAACTAGAGAGAGAAAAAACAAAACCCAGTGTTAGTAGCTAGAAAGCAATAAAGATCAGGGCAGAAATAAAAGGCAGGCACAAAGACCAAGAAAACAACAGAAAAGATCAATGAAACTAAAAGCTGGCTCTTTGAGAAGATAAAATTGATAGACCTTTAGCCAGACTCATCAAGAAAAACAGGGAGAGGGTTCAAATCAATAAAATCAGAAAGAAAAAGAATAAGTTAACATGGACAATAAAAATACGCAAAGGATCATAAGAGACTACTACAAGCAACTATATGCCAATAAAATGGACAATTTGGAAGAAATGGACAAATTCTTAGAAGGGTACAAACTCTCAAGATTTAACCAGGAAATAATAGAAAATATGAACAGAACAATCACAAGCACTGAAACTATGATTATAAAACTCCCAACAAGCAAAAGTCCAGAAGCAGAAGGCTTCACAGGTGAATTCTATCAAAGATTTTGAGAAGAATTAACACCTATCCTTCTCCAACTATTTCCAAAAAATTATAGAGGAAGGAACACTCCCAAACTCATTCTATGAGATTAACATCATCTTTTACGAAAACCAAAGATACTACAAAAAAGGGAAATTTCAGGCCAGTATCACTGATAACATAGACACAAAAATTCTCAACAGAATACCAGTGATCTGAATCTAATAATACATTAAAAATATCATACACCATGATCAAGTGAGATCCTGGGGATACAAGGGATCTTTAATATCTGCAAATCAATTTATATATCATATTAACAAATGAAGAATAAAAACTATATGATTATCTCAGTAGATGCAGAAAAAGCTTTCAACAAAATTCCACACCTATTTATGATAAAAAAACTCTTCAGAAAGTGGGCATAGAGGGAACCTGCCTCAACATGATAAAGGCCATACACAACAAACCCAGCAAACATTACACTCAATGGTGAAAAACAGAAAGTACTTCCTCTCAGATCAGAAACAAGGCAAGAATGTTCACTCTCATTACTATTATCCAGCATAGATTCAGAAGGCATGGCAAATCCATGGTCATCAGAGAAAGAAACCAAAGGATTCCAAATTGGAAAAGAAGTAAAACTGTCAGTATGCAGATGACATGCTACTATACACAGAAAATCCTAAAAATCTTAAAGATGCTACCAGAAAACTATTAGACCTCATCAAGAATTCGGTAAAGTTGCTGAATACAAAATTAATATATTGAAACCTTTTGCATATCTATACAGAAACAACAAAAGAAAGAGAAATTAAAGAAACAATCTCATTTACCATCACATCAAAAATAATAAAATACTTAGGCTTCCCTGGTGGCTTAGACCATAAAGAATCTGCCCACAGTGTGGGAGAACTGGGTTCAATCCCTAGGTTGGGAAGATCCCCTGGAGATGGGAATGGCTACCCACTCCATATATTTGCCTAGAGAATTCCATGGACAGAGGAGCCTCGCAGGCCACAGCCCACAGGTTCAGAGTTGGACACGAATAAGCGACTAACACCTTATGGTTAATTTGGAGTTAAAACTCTGAATTTTTATCAAGCAGCATAAAAACTTCAGAAAATAATCTGATTGTGGGATTTTGCTCCCTTTCTCCTTTACTTTAGTATATGTTGTTCATTATTTACTGTATTAGGCAACTGGGATACTCAACTGAATAAGATTTGGTTTCAGTCATACTGCTGAAGCTGAAACTCCAGTACTTTGGCCACCTCATGCGAAGACTTGATTCAGGGAAAAGACCCTGATGCTGGGAGGGATTGGGGGCAGGAGGAGAAGGGGACGACAGAGGATGAGATGGCTGGATGGCATCACAGACACGATGGACGTGAGTCTGAGTGAACTCTGGGAGATGCTGATGGACAGGGAGACCTGGCGTGCTGCGATTCATGGGGTCGCAAAGAGTCGACACGACTGAGCGACTGAACTGAACTGACACAATTTAAGGGGTTCAATACTTTCCAATATGTTACTTCCATAGATGACAAAGTTTTCTGTTTTCATTAACTTCTTAATTATTTTTAGGATTATTTAGGCCTGACTGATAATTCCCAGGCTTTGTCAACATGCCAGTATTCTTCCCTCACTTGAAGAATAAAGTGTGATCCCTTTATGATAACCCAGTACCCACTCCAGTGTTCTTGCCTGGAGAATCCCAGGGACGGGGAAGCCTGATGGGCTGCCGTCTATGGGGTCACACAGAGTTGAACATGACTGAAGTGACTTAGCAGCATCAGCAGCAGCAGTACACAAGAGTTAGATTTGGATATATAAATCCATGTATATTATGAAATTTAAAATATGATTCAATATATAGGAAATTCTGACATTCTGTTAAAGTTTCTGTTCCCCCTTCAGTTTTATAGCTTTTCATTGATTTCTATTACATTTGGCACTGCATACAAAATTAATGTTTTCTCTACATCTGGTTGTATATAATATTTTGATAGAAAAAATAACCCTTAATTTTCTTGACTTTTTTGTCCTATGTAGTTTAGTAAAGAACTATTACTTTATCTGTTGAAATTCTAGACTTTGATATTCTGAGTGTACCTAGAAAAACATTTAACTTTAACATACAGTTTAAAAGGGTGATATAATAGTTTAACACAAAATACGTTTTCTAGAAGATGACCGATTAACTATTAGTAGAGGCATTTATGGATTGCAGATATCCCAAGCGTGAGGCCGGGGCCCAGCTAGTAACTAGCAGCAGCAACTATTTATTGGCTGATTTTTATGACTCAAGAACTGCTAAATAGCTCTATAAATGACACCTTTTGGGCATCACATTTTAAATATCATAAAAAAAATAAATATCATCAAAACTTTTTGACCACCTTTTAGTGATCCTTTTACTTCCTCCTTATTCCTGTAAAACTCTATTCATACTGTCTTTCTTGGAGGACTCATTCAGGTCTTGGAGGATTTTCAAACTTACTTTGGTTGTATTACTGAACTTATGTTTCATAAATTTTTCTTTCAGCTTTGCTGTCTTACCAGCATTATTAATGACTTTAAAGTATCTTAATAGCTAGTTTACTCTCCTGTTTACCTGTCTCTGTGAAGAATAGTAGCGAATATAATGATTCTTTTAGTCATTCAGAGGAAATATTTTTTTTTAAATTCCTTCTAGTGTCAAACCAATCTCTACATTTACCGATTCTTTCTTTGTAAAGTTTCTCACATCTGTCCCTCCATTCACTGATGCAGTTAGCTCATGCTTGTAACACCTCATCCCCAACCTGTCTCTTGACTGGTTTTCATCCCAAGAAAGCCCAGTATTTTAAAACTGTTTAAATCTACCTCTCTTTTGATATAATAATCTCAGGTATCTCAGAGATCCTAATGATCTTTCCCTGAATTCCTATTCCATGTCCTAGAAGTATTTCCTTCTGTATATCTCATTGCAGCAGAAGATTTTAACTTTACATTCTGAAGTTTATTTAAAAAGGTACAGCTGGCTGTACAGAGCCATGGATTCTGCATCCATTCAACCAACTGCAGAAGCCACAGTAATGAGGCCTGACTGTACTATGGATGTAATTTTCTACAGTATAAGGGACTTGAATATCTTTGGATTTGGATATCTGGCAGTAGTTGTGAGGAACTGGTGGTAGTGGGGTGGTCTTAGAACCAATTCCCCATGGATACTTAGGGACACTATATTTATAAAGCTGTAGGAGTTAAAGACAGCAAGAAAGTACATAACCTCTCTAAAGGAGTTGTTCATGCAACTAAGAGGACAGAGTCAATTATATATGAAGTTAGAGGAAGTATGATAACAAAATCTAAACACTTTAAGTACATACCTTGGTTTCTTTCTTGGTATAGTTGACTATTATCCTTCCATAATTTATTTTTTCATTATTAAATTAATCTAACCACACAACAGAAAATTTGGAAAACAGGTAATAAGACAACCTATTATCCTACTTCTAACACAACCATTATTATTATTTTGATATATTCCATACAATTCTGATTATTAAAAAAATATTTATGATTTCTTAATTCTTAGGGTCTTAATTGCAGAATGCAGGATCTTTTATCGTGGCATGTGGGATCTAGTTCCCAAACCAGGGATCAAACCCAGGCCCCTTGTGTTGGGAGCCCAGAGTCAGCCACTGGACCACCAGGGAAGTCCTTAGTTTGATTTTTTTAAGATAATTATATTGCACAACATACTTTTCTGCTCTTTCCTCCTAAAAGAATTTGATAATTATTTTTATTGCCTGTGTAAAATTTCAGTTTTATTTCTGGTAAAGTATTTCTTTGTCTTACAAAGGGAAAAGATAATGTTATCATAAGTATGAATAACTATTTCCTTGTTTTATTTGAAAAAATTCTTGATTTGTTTGATTTCAAACCACCCTCTCTCACTCCCTTTTACTATACCAGCACAGCCTAAATTTAGAGTAGGCTTTTTGATATCTTTTAAAAAGTATTTTATATTGGAAGCTAAAAACTTCACCATAGGTTAAAAAAAATACCCAAAAAACTTCTGTTCCTAGACAACTTAAGGGAGCTGGAAGCCATTTAAAAACTCCTTTCAGTATAGGATTCTTCTTGTGAGCTATATCATTTATTTAAGCATGTGCTTTTTTTTTTTTTCCTACGAAATGGCAAATTTCTGATATCTTGCTGCCTTTTTGGCTGTCAATCATTTTCCTTGTACCTTAGTTCAAAAGGAGTGGGAGGGGTGGAGGATGGAGGGCAGGATGCAAATCACGGACATATTCAAATGTATAGGAAAGTGCCTATTTTTATATATTAGTGTTAGTAACCTTATTCAATGCCATCTGTTTGGAGTCAAAAGTAGTCTTGTTTTTTGATAATACCCAGCTAGAGATATTTCAAGTTTTAAAAAGACAGTGTGGACTATTTATTTAAAATTTACTGATATATTTAAAAGTTTACTGATATACTACATAAAGTTATGAAAAACAGGGGAGAAAGTTGTATTTAGTTAACTATATCCTATATTCTGCACATTGACACACTACAAACAGGTAAATGTCTATGTTTATCATTAGTACAATTAAAAAAAATCTTTAAAGTTACTTAAAACTTTGTTATAGGCAAAGCACTTCATCATATAAAACATACAGTCAGGGACTTCTCTGGTGGTCCAGTGGTTAAGACTCTGTGCTTCCAACACAGGGGACATGAGTTCAGTCCCTGGTCAGGGAAGATCCCATATGCCTTGTGGCCAAAAAATAAAAAAAAAAAATTAAAAAAATATTAAAAAAAAAAAAAACATACAGTCAGAAAATAAATATCTGTGATTTGGAGGATCCTAACCACAGGTTAAGGGAGGTCTATTAATCTTCTGAGAATTACATACGGCATGTAAACTTTCTTCCCTAGACAGACTTGTCATTAATCCAGCTAATCAAGTCCACCAGCAAATTAAAAGAAAAATGTATGTATCCTATCACTTGACTATTTGCATTAAAAATAAATCAGGCCCCAGAAATCTGCTCAAAAGCAAAGCAATGTTCAATGTAATAAAAGTAAAATACACTACAACAGAAAGATTCATGTTGAAATTTTCATCAAGTAACACTAACAAACCTGCTTTAATTGCCATGGAACACATTTCTATGACACTAAACAATGAGTTGATTTAGTCAGCTGAGCAAAAAGAAGCAACAACAATGAGACCAAATATGTCCAATAAAAAGACTCAGATTATACAATAATTTTCTGTGTATTTATTGTGGGCCTGACACTGTGCTTAACTCACATTATGTTATTCACAGTAGCCTNATGTTTTTTTGAGGAATTTGTGAGGGAGAAAGTAATCTCTTTGTCCTAATCCTCTGCCATCTTCCCAGAATTCCTGAGCTGTGGATTCTTAGCAGTGGCTATCTAGACCACTTTTTCATCTAACACTAAAATCTTTTTGATAATAACCGTGACAAATTATGAAAGAGTCACATATGTTTTGGAAGTTCTAAACCTGATGTATTGTGTAGACTCTTATGGAATATAGAGATTTATAACAAATATTATTCTTCTTTGGAATTCAGATATAAAGCACAAATGTTTTTTAATATTCAAGTAGTTTCAAGAGGTCAGGTTAAGTTTTTCAATTTTTTTTCATTGTTTCATAATGTGGATCTACATAAAAATGCTATGATAATTACTAGTTGAGAATGTTCAATAGATATTCTTGTTTTGCAGGTTACTCCTGCAAAGAGGAGTCCCTTAAATTCAAACTGTAATTTAAACACACGTCATAAATTGTTCTTTATTGCATTGGGTTGGCCAAAACAGTCCTTCAGCTTTTTCCATAAGATGTCTCTAGTAGTGCTTAGTTATCACTAACTTCATTGGAAACAATCTTGTTAGATTGTATTGTGACAGTTGTCACATCAGTCTGCATTTTAAAAAACATCAGAACTGGTGAATTTTTGTGTAGCTACTTTAATATTAAAGATGGAAGAAAACAAGCAACATTTTTGCTTTATTATTTCAAGAAAGGTAAAAAGGAGCTGAAAAGCAAAAAAAAAAAAAATGTGCAGTGTATTGAGGTGTTGTGACTGACTGAACATGTCAACAATGGTTTGCAAATTTCATGCTAGAGATTTCTCATTGGACAATGAGCCATCGTCTGGTAGACCTGTTGACACTGACAGCAATCAAATAGAGACATTAACTGAGAACAATCAATGTAATACCTCAAGGGAGATAACTGACATACTCAAAATACCCAAATCAAGACTTCCTTGGAGGTCCAGTGTTAAGACTCCACACTTCAAAGCAGAGGGGCATGAGTTTGATCCCTGGGTGGGAAACCAGGATCCTGAATGCTACACAAGGTGGCCAAAAAGAAAAAATTAATAATAATAATAATCCAAATCAAGCATTGGAAATCATTTGTACCAGCCTGGTTGTGGCTACTGCTTTCATGTTTGAGTTCCATCTAAGTGAAAAAAAAAAAAAAACACTGACCGTATTTCTGCATGCAATTCTCTACTTAAATATAACAAAAACGTTCTGGTTTTAAAACAAACTGTTGAGGGGCAATGAAAAGTGGATAGTGTACAATAAGAGGGAACAGAATAGATCATGAGGCAAGTGAAAGGAAACACCACCAACCACACAAAAGGCTGCTCTTCATCCAAAGAATGTGATGCCGTGTATGTGGTGGGACTGGAAGGGAGTCTTCTACTATGAGTTACTTCTGGAAAACCAAACAATTAATTCCAACAAGTATTGCTCCCCATTAGAGCAACTGACAGCAGCATTTGAAGAAAAGCATCCAGATTAGTCAACAGAAAACACATATTCCATCAGGATAATGCAAGACTGCATGTTTCTTTGAAGACCCAGCAAAAACTGTTACAGCTTGGCTGGGAAGTTCTGATTCATCTGCTGTACCCACCAGATATTGTACCCTTGGATTTCCATTTATTTCAGTCTTTACAAAATTCTCTTAAAGGAAAAAAATTTCAATTCCCTGGAAGACTGTAAAAGGCACTTAGAAGAGTTCTTTGCTCAAAAACTTTTGGGAAAGTGGAATTAGGAAGTTGCTTGAAAAGTGGCAGAAGGTAGTGGAACAAAAAGCTGAATATGCTGTTCTATAAGTTCTTGGTAAAAACAGAAATGTGTTTTTACTTAAAAACTGAAGGAACTTGGCCAACCCAATAGGAAAGACCTGAAAACATGTCACTTGTAATACTATGATGTGTGTATGTGTGTGCTCAGTTGCTAAGTTGTGTCCGACTCTTTGCTACCCCATGGACTGTAGCCTGCCAGGCTCCTTTGTCTAAGGGATTTTCCAGGCAAGAATACTGGAGTGGGTTGCCATATCCTACTCCAGGAGATCTTCCCGACTCCGGGATTAAACCTGAATCTCCTGTGTCTCCTGAATTAGAAAGCAGATTATCACTGTGCCACCTGGGAAGCCCCAATCCTATGACAGGCATCTTTTATATCTGTAATTGATCTGAAGATATTAAAGTTATTTTCAGATGTAGAGAAGTAATATGACTAGCTCAGAGAGACGGAGAGACTTGCAAAGACAAAAACAATCTTACCAAAGTCGGCAAATGCTGACTGTCCCACCACCATCATATTTTGAGGTTTTTCAAGAACAGTACTGAGAGAGAAATTTCCATCCTGTTAGAGGCAGAAAGTTATGGATTAGACCATTTTTCAAGTGTGAAACAAAGCATTTTAAAGCTTTACTATTATTTTTTAAATTTTTTATTTTGTATTAGAGTATAGCTGATTGACAATGTTGTGATAGCTTCAGGTGGACAGCAAAGGGACGCTGCCATTCATATATGTCCATTCTCTCCCAAATTCCCCTCCCATCCAGGCTGCCATATAACATTGAGCAGAGTTCCCTAGGCCATACAGTTGGTCCTCTGAAACAAAGTATTTTAATGAAAGCAGGGAAATAAACAACTTAACACTTTTGTACTCCAAAAAATGATCCCACTTTTCTGTTTCATTTTTATCATAAAATGAAAGAAACTGCTGTGAGTTGAAGATGCGCATCTGGAGATGTGCTTTCCATGCTGTCAGTTCAGGTATGATCTCTCTCTCTCTACTCTCTGTCACTAAGTCGGGTCTGACTCTTTGTAACCTTATGGACTGTAGCCCATCAGGCCCCGCTGTCAATGCGATTTCCCAGGCAAGCATACTGGAGTGGGTTGCCTTTTCATTCTCTGGGGGCTATTCCTGACCCAGGGATTGAACCCGTATCTCCTGCTTGGCATGTGAATTCTTTACCACTGAGCCTTCTGTGAAACTGTCAGGTATGATGTGTGTGTGCTGTGTGCTAAGTCACTTTAGTTGTGTCTGACTCTTTGAGACCCAGAGCCCGCTAAGCTCCTCTGTCCATAGGATTTTCCAGGCAAGGATACTGGAGTGGGTTGCCATTTCCTTCTCCAGGGGATTTTCCTGACCCAGAGACTGAAAGGCATCTCTTATGTTTCCTGAATTGGAAGGTAGGTTCTTTACCACTAGCACCACTTGGGAAGCCCTCTTTCCTAAATCATCATCATAATTTCAGACAGAATGAGTGTCTTCTACTTTCAAGTACTATGGAAGGTTTTGGGAATATCAGTGAAAGTCGCTCAGTCATGTCCGACTCTTTGCAACCCCAAGGACTATACAGTCCATGAAATTCTCCAGGCTAGAATACTGGAGTAAGTAGTCTTTCCCTTCTCCAGGGGATCTTCCTAACCCAGGGATCAAACCCTAGTCTCCTGCATTGCAGGTGGATTCTTTACCAGCTGAGCCACAAGGGAAGTACAAAGAAGTATATAAAATAGTTTCTACCCGAAAGGGCTAACAGTCCAGTTGGAAAATAAGATAATAAGTAAAGAAAAGAGAATTTTTGAAGGTAACATATAAGTGGTATGAGTAAGTAGGCAAGATACTATGTTTTACAGATTTCAAGAAAGAACATTCTGTTGGGGGTTAATTAGGTAAAGATATTCAAATGAGATGAGAATTACATTCATCTTCAATGGCTCATTCATTACCAACACTATCAGAAAGGGAGCAAAGGAGTACAATAGCTGACGTGTCCAACCAGAGGTTGCTAAGCTAAACAAAAAAGAACTCCTCAGAGATCTTTTGCTTCAGTTACTCTTACCAAAACAGAATGTCTGGCTTACAAAAATCATATGCATTTCTTTAAATTACTGTCTTTCCTTTCTATAATTTTATATTAGAACATAAGAAAAATAAACCAAAACACTGCATTTAGGTTTTGAGCTCTTAGTTTTAAAGCTCTTCTCTTACCACTGATTTCTCTTTTAACCATTTGATGTGTTAACCCTGATTCTTACATGCTTCATATAGAAAACTATATATTTTAAAATATTAAAAAAATTTAAAACATTTTTTCTCCTTTGTTCCTCTAAAGATACGGCAGATCTGTAAGTTATTTCTGAAGAAATCATCTCCAACATTTTCAGAGACAGGCAATGCTACGCAGAAAGCATTAAGACTAAATGCCTGAGGAACATGAGTAAGAAACATTTGTCTTGTGACAGGCAGTTTTCCAGCCATTTTAACTCTCCATCATCCACATGCAGAAACATGTTTCTCCTACCATTATTAAAGTATCTGATACATTTTTCAAAGATTTTTCTATGGAAATCATACTTATGTAAGTGTCTTAAAACTTAGGATACCCCTCCAGTCTTGCTGAGTACCTGATGTTATACTAAAGATGCATCAAAGTTGCCAAATTTGTGAATGAAGTGTCAGATGAATTTGCATTCTAGAAAGAGTACAGCATCAGGTACAAAGAAGACACAATTATTCTTGAATGAATGGAAAAACCACTCTAAAAATACATCAGCCGCATATTACATAAAGCTGAATATCAACCTATTCTACTGGCTCGAGTGAATAAATTACTTCTGTGAAGTTCTGCTAAATGTAATAAAATATATTTAGAAATGTTTCTAGATGCAGGCATATTTTGGAAATACAGGCAAATTCTGCTTAAGATCACTGCAATAAACTAAGTATTATAATAAACCAAGGCACAGGAATATTCTGGTTTCCCAGTGGATGTAAAAGTTATACTACACTGTGCTCTATTAACTGTGCAATAGCATTATGCCTAAAAAATGTACATACTTTGATTAAAAAATACTTTATTGTTAAAAAAAACTAACCATCATCACAAGCTTTTAGCAAGTTGTAATCTATTTGTAATAGTGACATCAAAGAACAATAATACAAATTAAATACTATGGGAAAAGTTTGAAATATTGTGAGAATTACCAAAATGTGACATAGAAGATATGAAGTGACCAAATGCTATCAGGAAAAATGGTGCTGATATACTTACTTGACACAAGGCTGCCAGATTTTCAATTTATGGAAAAAAAAAAAGTGTTATCTGTGAAGTGTAATAAAGTGAAACACAATAAAATAAAGTATGCTTGCATACATGGTAGAATTGGTGGACAGAGTGCCTGAAGAACTATGGATATAAGTTTATACACATTCCTGTAAGTTTGTACAGGAGGCAGTGACCGAAACTATCCCCCACAAAAAGAAATGCAAGAAGCCAAAGTAGTTGCCTGATGAAGTTTTACAAATAGCTAAGGAAAGAAAAGAAGTGAAAGGCAAGAGAAAGAGAAAGATATACCACTGAATGCAGAAGTCCAGAGAATAACAAGGAGAGATAAGAAAGCCTTCTTAAGTGAACAATGCAAAGAAACAGAGGAAAACAACAGAATGGGAAAGACTAGCAATCTCTTCAAGAAAACTGGAAACATCAAGGGAACATTTCATGCAAGGATAGGCATGATAAAGGACTGAAATGGCAAGGACCTAATGGAAGCAGAGAGTCTAAGAAAAGGTGACAAGAATACAAAGAAGAATAATACAAAACAGGTCTTAGTGATCTGGATAACTACAATGATGTGGTCACTCACCTAGAGCTGGATATTCTGGAGGGTGAAGTCAAGTGGGCCTTAGGAAGCATTACTATGAACAAAGCTAATGGAGGTGATAGAATTCCAGCCATTTAAACCCTAATAGATGATGTTGTTAAAGTGCTGCACTCAATATGTCAGCCAACTTGGAAAACTCAGCAGTGGCCAAAGGATTGGAAAAAGTCAATTTTCATTCCAATCTCAAAGAAGAGTAATGTCAAAGAATGCTCAAACTATCGTACAAGCACAACCATTTCAATGTGCTAGCAAAGTTATGCTCAAAATCCTTCAAGCTAAGTTTCAAGAGTAGGTGAATGGAGAGCTTCTAGATGTACAAGCTGGGTTTCAGTGAGGAAAGGAACCAGAGCATTCCCTGAATCATGAAAAAAGCAAGGGAATTTCAGAAAAACATTTATTTCTCCTTCATTGACTACATGAAAGCATTTGACTGTGTGGATCACAACAAACTGTGGAAAATTCTTAAAAGACTAGAGTACCAGACCACCTTACCTGTTTCCTGAGAAACATGTATGCAGGTGAAGAAGCAATAGTTAGAACCAGATATGGAACAATGGACTAGTTCAAAATTCGGAAAGGAGTAAGACAGGTTGTATATTGTCACCTTGTTTATTTAACTTCTATGCAGGTATTTTTATAATGTCAGTCCTGTGCTTCTGAGCTGCAAATGCTTTTTCATGGGCTGCCATTTGAGACTCATCTACTACATTGTGGCCTGTTCTGTACCGTGCTGTTCTTACTAACCTTCACTGAAGTCCTTCAATCCAAAGCTGGGCCAATGCATTGCCACAATTCTGTCCTTTATCTTTTCTTTCACCCACTTGGTTTCTGGAATGTCTGTGCAATGATTTAAAGGCCCAAGTTTTAGAGACAAGATTTCCTAGTTCAAATTCTAGCTCCACTGTTTCTAGGTTTGAGGTCTGAGCAAGTTAGTTCTAATGTAAGCATCTGTTTCAGTTCAGTTCAGTGCAGTCGCTCAGTAGTGTCCGACTCTTTGCGACCCCAAGAATTGCAGCACACTAGGCCTCCCTGTCCATCACCAAACTCATGTCCATCGAGTCGGTGATGCCATCCAGCCATCTGTCATCCTCTGTCATCCCCTTACCCTCCTGCTACCAATTCCTCCCAGCATCAGTCTTTTCCAGTGAGTCAACTCTTTGCATGAGGTGGCCAAAGTACTAGAGTTTCAGCTTTAGCATTAGTCCTTCCAATGAACACCCAGGACGGATCTCCTTTAGAATGGACTGGTTGGATCTCCTTGCAGTCCAAGGGAGTCTCAAGAGTCTTCTCCAACATCACAGTTCAAAAACATCAATAATTCTGTGCTCAGCTTTCTTCACAGTCCAACTCTCACATCCATACATGAGCACTGGAAAAACAATAGCCTTGACTAGATGGACCTTTGTTGGCAAAGCAACGTCTCTGCTTTTGAATATGCTATCTAGGTTGGTCATAACTTTCCTTCCAAGGAGTAAGCGTCTTTTAATTTCATGGCTGCAGTCACCATTTGCAGTGAGTATGGAGCTCCAAAAAATAAAGTCTGACACTTTTGCCACTGTTCCCCATCTATTTGCATGAAGTGATGGGACCAGATTCCATGATCTTCGTTTTCTGAATGATGAGCTTTAAGCCAACTTTCTCACTGCCACTTTCACTTTCATCAAGAGGCTTTTTAGTTCCTCTTCACTTTCTGCCATAAGGGTGGTGTCGTCTGCATATGAGGTTATTGATATTTCTCCCAGCAATCTTGATTCCAGCTTGTGCTCCCTCCAGCCCAGCGTTTCTCATGATGTACTCTGCCTTCAAGTTAAATAAGCAGGGTGACAATATACAGCCTTGACGTACACCTTTTCCTATTTGGAACCAGTCTGTTGTTCCATGTCCAGTTCTAACTGCTACTTCCTGACCTGCATACAGCTTTCTCAAGAGGCAGGTCAGGTGGTCTGGTATTCCCATCTCCTTCAGAATTTTCCACAGTTTATTGTGATCCACACAGTCAAAGGCTTTGGCACAGTCAATAAAGCAGAAGGATGTTTTTCTGGAACTCTCTTGCTTCTTCCATGATCCAGCGAATGTTGGCAATTTGATCTCTGGTTCCTCTGCCTTTTCTAAAACCAGACTGAACATCTGGAAGTTCATGGTTCACGTACTGCTGAAGCCTAGCTTGGAGAATTTTGAGCATTACTTTACTAGTGTGTGAGAATAGTGCAATTGTATGGTAGTTTGAGCATTCTTTGGCACTGTCTTTCTTTGGGATTGGAATGAAAACTGACCTTTTCCAGTCCTGTGGCCACTGCTGAGTTTTCCAAAGTTGCTGGCACTTTGAGTGTTGCACTTTCATAGCATCATCTTTCAGGATTTGAAATAGCTCAACTGGAATTCCATCACCTCCACTAGCTTTGTTCGTAGGGATGCTTTCCAAGGCCCAGTTGACTTCACATTCCAGGATGTCTGGCTCTAGGTCAGTGATCACACCATCGTGATTATCTTGGTCATGAAGATCTTTTTTGTACAGTTCTTCTGTGTATTCTTTCCACCTCTTCTTAATCTCTTCTGCTCCTGTTAGTTCCATACCATTTCTGTCCTTTATCAAGCCCATCTTTGCATGAAATTTTCCCTTGGTATCTCTAATTTTCTTGAAGAGATCTCTAATCTTTCCCATTCTATTCTTTTCCTCTATTTCTTTACATTGATGGCTGAGGAAGGCCTTCTTATCTCTTCTTGCTATTCTTCGGAACTCTGCATTCAAATGCTGATATCTTTCCTTTTCTCCTTTGCTTTTTGCTTCTCTCGTTTTCACAGCTATTTATAAGGCCTCCTTAGACAGCCATTTTGCTTTTTTGCATTTCTTTTCCATGGGGATGATCTTGATCCCTGTCTCCTGTACAATGTCACGAACCTCCATCTATAGTTCATCAGGCACTCTATCTATCAGATCTAGTCCCTTAAATCTATTTCTCACTTCCACTGTATAATCATAAGGGATTTGATTTAGGTCATACCTGAATGGTCTAGTGGTTTTCCCTACTTTCTTCAATTTAAATCTGAATTTGGCAATAAGGAGTTCATGATCTGAGCCACAGTCAGCTCCCGGTCTTTTTTTTGCTGACTGTATAGAGCTTTTCTATCTTTGGCTGCAAAGAATATAATAATCTAATTTCGGTGTTGACCATCTGGTGATGTCCATGTGTAGAGTCTTCTCTTGTGTTGTTGAAAGAGGGTGTTTGCTATGATCAGTGAGTTCTCTTGGCAAAACACTATTAACCTTTGCCCTGCTTCATTCTGTATTCCAAGGCCAAATCTGCCTGTTACTCCAGGTTTTCTTGACTTCGTACTTTTGCATTCCAGTCCCCTACAATGAAAAGGCATCTTTTTTGGGTGTTCGTTCTAAAAGGTCTTGTAGGTCTTCATAGAACCGTTCATCTTCAGCTTCTTCAGTGTTATTGGTTGGGGCATAGACTTGGATTACTGTGATACTGAATGGTATGCCTTGGAAACGAACAGAGATCATTCTGTCATTTTTGAGACTGCATCCAAGTACTGCATTTTGGACTCTTTTGTTGACCATGATGGCTCCTCCATTTCTTCTAAGGGATTTCTGCCCACAGTAGTAGATATAATGGTCATCTGAGTTAAATTCACCCATTCCTGTCCATTTTAGTTCGCTGATTCCTAGAATGTCAACGTTCACTCTTGCCATCTCCTGTTTGACCACTTCCAATTTGCCTTGATTCATGGACCTAACATTCCAAGTTCCTATGCAATATTGCTCTTTACAGCATTGGATTTGCTTCTATCACCAGTCATATCCACAGCTGGGTATTGTTTTTGCTTTGGCTCCATCCCTTCATTCTTTCTGGAGTCATTTCTCCACTGATCTCCAGTAGCATATTGGGCACCTACCAACCTGGGGAGTTCCTTTTTCAGTATCCTATGATTTTGCATTTTCATATTTGCTTTTTTCTAAAATGTACTTTTACAAAGTTTTTGTGAAGATTAGTAAAATAATGCATATAAAGTGCTTACCAGTTCAGCATATGCACAAATATGTACTTAGTCAACATTAACAGTTATTGACTAGGAATGCTAGTAATAATACTATTATATCTGCCACCCATCACTGAAGCAGCTAAATGCCACTGCCATTGACAGGAGAGTTTACATTTTCTGCTTGAATTCCAATCATAGGTGCTACGTTGTAATAAGTATCCTTTCAGGGATGACCACCTATGCTTTGGCCTGCAGGTTTTAATATTTAGTATTTAAACTGCCATATATATAATGTTAAAAATGACCAGGAAGCAACATATGATGTCTATCATTGTATCTACAACTTTACTCACATAAAGCAATGGTTCTTGACTTGAGGTGTACTTATTCTCCAGAGGACATTGGGCAATATATGGAGATATTTTCACTCTTTCAAGTGGGAGGTGCCTTCTAGAATCTAAGTGAACAGAGGCCAGGGATACTGCTAAACAAGTTAAAGGACAGATCTCCACAATAAAGAATCATGTGGCCTATGGCCAGTAGATGCTCAACATCATCAGTTATTAGAGAAATAGAAATCAAAACTATGATGAGGGACCACCTCACACCAATCAGAATGGCCATCATTAAAGTCTACAATAAAATTCTGGAGAGGGCGTGGAGAAAAGGGAACCCACCTACACTGTTGGTGGGGATGTAAATTGGTACAGCCACTGGAAAACAGTATGTAGGTTCCTCAGAAAACTGAGTTACATATGATCCAGCAATCCCACTCCTGGGCATATACCCAGACAAAACTATAACTTAAAAAGATACAGGCACTCCTATGTTCATAACAATTCTCATAACAATAAAATGACTGTTGTAAGTTTTGTAAGAATTGTCATTAAGTGTAAGTTTTGTAAAATGGGAGGATCATTTTTAATTAGCAACTGGACCATTTGCAGTAACATTAATTGACTGAAAAGCCCTAAAAACATATCAAACTGTATTAGCTAGTAGAGAAATATGAGATGCAGCAAATCTTTTTAGTCAGCTGTGGTGTGCACAGCCCCACAGTAGATGCTCTAGGAAATCAGAAATTAACCAAAGACAAGGAGGAGGGCTAAGATGTGAGTGTAGGCAACTCTGACTGATGTGATGAGATGTACTAACCCCATGTTACAAGGAGTTAAAAAAACAGAGCAGTTGCTTCAATTTGGTCCACCCAGGATCATCAGGGAAGGCTTTAAGGAAGACATGGTATTTGAAATGGCTAATGCAGATGAGGACGATTTTAGTGGCTGAAAGAAAAGGAAGAGGAGGGAAAGGATATGCAGAGGAAACAGAGGACATAGAGTAGAAAAAGGTTGATTTGGGGCAGAATATGGAAAGATATTGGAAGATTAGAAGAATAGCTTTACACAAGATCAGCAGAGGCCTTGACTCCTAAACTAAGTAGTTTGATCTTTTAAAAATTTATTGAGAAGCTTAAGTCCTAAAGGTTTTAGGACTGAGAGTGAGACAAATAGAGCTTTCATTGTTACAATTAATCTGGATATTGCATATCAGATGGAAAATCTGGAGGTGGGGAAATAAGTAGAATTTACTATATCTGGGGAAACAGATGGATGATTAAAGCAGTGGAATGTTGGGGACAGATAAGGGATAGATATGAGAACACAGAATGCCTACCTAATAGAAAATACAAAGGAAGGTCTAATTGGGAACAGGAAAAGAAATTATTTTAGATAAGAGATATATCAAGGAAATGATTAGAAATGTAGGACTAGATATCAAGGAAGAGAACAGAGAAGTATCATGAAAGGAAAGAGTTAAGAGAAGAATGGCAAATCAAGACCCATGAATAAACACCCATCACCCATTATGTTAGAAATTTTCTGTTTTGGACCTTCTAGGCCAGATGATTTTTTCTTCTTCCTTCCTTCCTTTTTTTTAAAAATGAAGCAGAGTTGATTTACAGTGTTGTGCCAATCTCTGCTGTATAGCAAAGTGACTCCATTATACACGTATATACATTCTGTTTTTTAATATTCTTTACATTTTGGTTTATACCAGGAGATTAGATAGTTTCCTGTGCTATATACAGTAGGACCTTGTTGTTTATCCACGCTGAATGTAACAGTTTGCATTAAACAACTCCCAATTTCCAGTCCTCCCCTTTAGCAACCATAAGTCAGATCTCTATGTCTGTGAGTCTATTTCTGATTTATAGGTAGGTTCATTTGTGCCACATTTTAGATTCCACATATAAGTGATATCATATATGTCTATCAGACTT
>SJYQ01000837.1:866665-882658 GCA_006410935.1 Redunca redunca | reverse complement strand
TACACATACACACACACACACACACACACACACACACACCACATCTTCTTTAACCATTCATCTGTCAATGGACATTTAGGTTTTTCCCATGTTTTGGCAATTGTGAGTTATGTATGAACTTTTTTATGGTTCATAGCTATAAGAATTATTATGGTTATTGCTACCAAATGACTGCTATGTTATTGCTACGAAATAGAAGTAATTGCTCTGTTTTTTAACTCCTTGTAACATTGGGTTAGTACATCTCATCACATCGGTCACAGTTGCCTACACTCACATCTTAGCCCTCCTCCTAATCTTCTGTTAATTTCTGATCTCCCAGAGCATCTACCGTGGCTGTGCCCACCACAGCTGACTAAAAAGATTTGCTGCAGCTCAGATTCCTCTACTGGCTAATACGGCTTTATATGTTTTGAAGGCTTTTTGGTCAATTAATGTGTTATTGCAACCTGTCCAATCACTAGTTTAAAATGATTCCCCCATTTTACAAAACTTAAACTTTATCTGAACTAGTTAATTTTGAGTCTACATTCTCCTTAATGTGTACTAATGAGTTTTATATTACTGATAACACAAACACCATGTGGATCCAGCTATTTTACCACAAGAAAAATCCTTAATCTCTACTGGCAAACAGACTATTAATTTTGTTTAAAGAAAATAACAAAGGGAAAAAAGATCCCCTCCAAAATCTAGTCTCTTCATGACTTTTCTCCTGTGAAAGTTGCTTCATTTTATTACCTTTAAATCAGCCTAAGCTGAGAGGAAATAAAATACTTAAAAGTAGTCCTTGATTATATAAATATATATTTATTAATAATGAGGCTTTTCTGTCCCAGATGGATATTAATAATCAATCAAAATGACTGATTTTCTCACTTTCTAAAACCTCAAGATTCACCTGATTTCAAGGTCACCTGAAATGAATATCCCCTACTAGTGGAAGATTTCATATACAGTAACCATTAAGAATATAACAACTATATTTCTATCATCAGAAAAACATATACAACTACATTTTAAAAAGATGTACATTAACCAGAGATAAATCTTTCCAGTGTAGAAGTCTTTCTTCTTTCTCCTTGCCTCATTAAAAGAGAAAGAAGGATCAGATTGCTTAGTTGAGGTGTAGTTAGTAATATTCAAAAGCCCTAATTTTATCTAAACAAAGCTCTTCCCCTCTTCCTAGTTTCCTCCTATGAAGAAATCTGAGTTATGACTCTGCTATAAGAGATGGCAAATAATGAATCCTCTTCCATGGGCTTCTGCTTTACATTTTAAAAGATCTGTTTATTGTTCATGAATATTTTAACAAAAATCTCTTAAAATGCAATGGGTTTAATTTGGATTGAATAAAAGATAATCTAGAGTAAATAGCTGGGAAATCAAGTGATCTCAAACTAAAATTCGGTAAGTGTCTACTGTGGGCCAGGTACTTTACACACATTGTTTCATTTTAATCTTCACAGTCTATGAAACAGACATTCTTACTTCTGTTTCCCATATGAGAAAAGTGAGGTTTAATACTTGATCATTAGTTAATGAATGTCACTCAGTTGGCCAATTTGGCCTGTCCTCAAATCCTATCCTCTATTATTTGAATTTTAAAACTTGGGGTAGTCTATTCTGTATTAATTCATCTTTCATATAATCTACCTCAAGCTAAAAATAAAAGAAAGCCACGATACCAGTTTGGGAATATTCTACTTGCAATTAAAAATACTGGGGAAGGTTCATTAATCCTGGTCAACTTGGCAGTAAATTTAGTGACTGTTTTCTTATATTTTTTATAAAAGACTGAAGGCAAAGAGGAAAAATAAGTCTTTTAAAAGGGGTTTTCTTCAACAAACCATCATGCTGACAAATTAAATGACAGGCACCTCTCTCACCAGCTGACAGCCTAGCAAGGTCCCTGTTAACATGCGCATTAGGGCAGACTGATTGGTTTAATTGGCAGTCATGCTTAAAAACCTGCAGAGGAATTGATGCTGAATGAATCATTTCCTTCAGCAATATTCAGCAGTTTGAATGCAGCAATGCAACGAAAAGCTCTTAAAACTGTTCTATTTATTGTTGAAATCAATCGACCAAGTGATTACTTTCATTTTATTTTCTAAAACTGTGCTTTTCATTGAAAGCCATCATTTAAAAATGCTTAAAGGAAAAGATTTCTTACCAAATTTTCCCATATCTCAAACTGGAAGGTACCAGAAGCAGACAATGTCGTGAGGAATAAATCTAGGAGGAAAATTGCAGAATTGTAAGCTTTGTTACTGATGTGTACATTTAAACAGGAAGAAATACAATACATAAAAACAGTTATAATACAGTTGTAAACACATTTTAAATTTTATATATATACATATATTTATGCGCATCAAATGATGCTTATTGACAGTTTATAAGATCTAGATCTAAGCAATAACAATGATGGGTGATGTGACTCCTTACAAGTTCAACAAGGAATGCTATCAGTATTTTTTTTTTTTGCCTAAGCACATGGCATGTAGGATCTTATTTCCCTGACCAGGGATGGAATCTGTGCCCCCAGCAGTGGAATTGTGGAGTCTTAACTGCTGGACACCAGGAAAGTCTGTAAACTTTATTTTAATGTGCTTGATCCATCAAAGAAAATAAAGCAGATGACCCTGTATTAATACAATTAAAGAAAATGCATTTAAAGGGAGGGTTTAGTATTAGTCATTCAAAGGCATTCTTTACTTTTTTTTTCTTTCATAATTCTAGTTCATTTTATTGTAGCAATATTTTTAAAAGTACCATTATAATCTCAGATAGGTCTCTTAAGATAAAAAAAATATTCTTCTATAATGATAATTGATAGTTCCACAGCTAGCCCCACTGTTCCTAAAGGATACATCATCCTAAGCAAAGAAAACAAGACAATTAAAGACCACCTGCATATGCTTTCCGGTAGACTGAAAGTGATAACAATTATAGAATGAAACAACAAAAATATGTTTTAGGAACCAGTGCTACCCTACACAATAATGCAATTAAATACATCTTTTTAAAAATTTTATATTTTTTAATTAATTTATCTTTTTGAAGGATAATTGCTTTACAGAATTTTGCTGTTTTCTGTCAAATCTCAACATGAATCAGCCATAGGTATACATAGGGATTATCCCCTCTCTTTTGAACATCCCTCCTGTCTGTCTCCCCATCCCATTCTAGATTGATACAGACCCTGCTTGAGTTTCCTGAGCCATACAGCAAATTCTCATTGGCTATCTGTTTTACATATGGTAATGCAAGTTTACATGTTACCCTTGCCATCCTCTCCTCCCCTCTTCCAATGTTCATAAGTCTATTCATATGTCTGCTTCTCCACTGTTGCCCTGTAAATAAATTCTTCAGTATCATTTTTCTAGATTCCATATGTATGTGTTAGAATACGAAATTTATTTTTCTCTTTTTGACCTACTATACTCTATATAATAGGTTCTAGGTTCATCCACCTCATAAGAACTGATTCAACTGGCGTTCCTTTTTATGGCCAAGTCATGTTCCATTGTACCACTACTTCTTTATCCATTCATCTGTCTATGGACATCTAGGCTGCTTCCATGTTCTAGGTATTGTAAACAGTGCTTCAATGAACAATGGGATACATGAGTCTCTTTCAAATTCAATTTTCTCAGGGTATATGCCTAGGAGTGGGACTGTTGGGTCATATGGTTGTTTTATTCCTAGTTTTTAAAGGAATCTCCATACCATCTCCCCATAGTGGCTGTATCAATTTACATTCCCAGGAAAAGTGCAAGAGCATTCCCTTTTCTCCATAACCTCTCCGTGGATATGGAGAAAGACTTTTTGATGATAGTCATTCTGACTGGTGTGAAATGATATCTCACTGAAGTTTCGATTTGCATTTTTCTAATAACGTATACGGGACTGGAATGCAAACGTAGGAAGTCAAAAAACACCTGGAGTAACAGGCAAATTTGGCCTTGGAATACGGATTGAAGCAGGGCAAAGACTAATACAGTTTTGCCAAGAAAATGCACCGGTCATAGCAAACACCAACTTCCAACAACACAAGAGAAGACACTACAAATGGACATCGCCAGATGGTCAACATTGAAATCAGATTGATTATATTCTTTGCAGCCAAAGACGGAGAAGCTCTATACAGTCAACAAAAACAAGACCAGGAGCTGACTGTGGCTCAGATCATTAACTCCTTATTACTATATTCAGACTTAAATTGAAGAAAGTTGGGAAAACCACTACACCATTCAGGTATGACTGAAATCAAATCCCTTATGATTATACAGTGGAAGTGAGAAATAGATTTAAGGGCCTAGATCTGATAGATAGAGTGCCTGATGAACTCTGGAATGAGGTTCGTGACACTGTACAGGACATAGGGATAAAGACCATACCTGTGGAATAGAAATGAAAAAAAGCAAAATGGCTGTCTGGGGAGGTCTTACAAATAAATGTGAAAAGAAGAGAAGTGAAAAGCAAAGAAGAAAAGGAAAGATATAAGGATCTGAATGCAGAGTTCCAAAGAATAGCAAGGAGAGATAAGAAGGCCTTCCTCAGCCATCAATGCAAAGAAATAGAGGAAAAGAACAGAATGGGAAAGACTAGAGATCTCTTCAAGAAAATCAGACATACCAAGGGAACATTTTATGCAAAGATGGGATCGAAAAAAGGACGGAAATGGTATGGACCTAACAGAAGCAAAAAAGATTAAGATGACGTGGCAAGAATACACAGAAGAACTGTACAAAAAAGATCTTCACGATCAAGATAATCATGATAGTGTGATCACTCACCCAGAGCCAGACATTGTGGAATGTGGAATGTGAAGTCAAGTGGGCCTTAGAAAGCATCCCTACGAACAAAGCTAGTGAAGGTGATGGAATTGCAGTTGAGCTATTTCAAATCCTGAAAGATGATGCTGTGAAAGTGCTGCACTCAATATGCCAGCAAATTGGGAAAACTCAGCAGTGGCCACAGGACTGGAAGAGGTCAGTTTTCATTCCAATCCCAAAGAAAGGCAATGACAAAGAATGCTCAAAGTACCACACAGTTGCACTCATCTCACACGCTAGTAAAGTAATGCTCAAAATTCTCCAAGCCAGGCTTCAGCAATATGTGAACCGTGAACTTCCTGATGTTCAAGCTGGTTTTCGAAAAGGCAGAGGAACCAGAGATCAAATTGCCAACATCCGCTGGATCATGGAAAAAGCAAGAGAGTTCCAGAAAAACATCTATTTCTGCTTTATTGACTATGCCAAAGCCTTTGACCGTGTGGATCACAATAAACTGTGGAAAATTCTGAAGGAGATGGAAATACCAGACCACCTGACCTGCCTCTTGAAAAACCTGTACGCAGGTCAGGAAGCAACAGTTAGAACTGGACATGGAACAACAGACTGGTACCAAATAGGAAAAGGAGTACGTCAAGGTATATATTGTCACCCTGCTCATTTAACTTGTATGCAGAGTACATCATGAGAAATGCTGGACTGGAAGAAACACAAGCTGGAATCAAGACTGCTGGAAGAAATATCAATAACCTCAGATATGCACACGACACCATCCTTATGGCAGAAAGTGAAAAGGAACTAAAAAGCCTCTTGATGAAAGTGAAAGTGGAGAATGAAAAAGTTGGTCTAAAGCTCAACATTCAGAAAACGAAGATCGTGGCAACTGGTCCCATCACTTCATGGGAAATAGATGGGGAAACAGCGGCAACAGTGTCAGACTTTATTTTGGGGGCTCCAAAATCACTGCAGATGGTGACTGCAGCCATGAAATTAAAAGACGCTTACTCCTTGGAAGGAAAGTTATGACCAACCTAGATTACATATTGAAAAGCAGTGACATTACTTTGCCAACAAAGGTCCGTCTAGTCAAGGCTGTGGTTTTTCCAGTGGTCATATATGGATGTGAGAGTTGGACTGTGAAGAAAGCTGAGCGCTGAAGAATTAATGCTTTTGAATTGTGGTGTTGGAGAAGACTCTTGAGAGTCCTTGGAATGCAAGTAGATCCAACCAGTCCATTCTAAAGGAGATCAGTCCTGGGTGTTCACTGGAAGGAATGATGCTAAAGTTGAAACTCTAGTACTTTGGCCACTTCATGCAAAGAGTTGACTCATTGGAAAAGATTCTGATGCTGGGAGGGATTGGGGGCAGGAGGAGAAGGGGACGACAAAGGATGAGATGGCTGGATGGCATCACTGACTCGATGGACATGAGTTTGAGTGAACTCTGGGAGTTGGTGATAGACAGGGAGGCCTGGTCTGCTGCAATTTATGGGGTCGCAAAGAGTCGCACAAGACTGAGCGACTGAACTGAACTGAATAATGTATAGTGTCTTCATTAGTAGTTTCACTGCTAAGTCACTTCAGTCGTGTCTGACTCTGTGCGACCCCATAGATGGCAGCCCATCAGGCTCCCCAGTCCCTGGGATACTCCAGGCAAGAACACTGGAATGGGTTGCTATTTCCTTCTCCAATGCATGAAAGTGAAAAGTGAAATTGAAGTCACTCAGTCGTGTCTGTCTCTTCGGGACCCCATGGACTGCAGCCTACCAGCCTCTTCCGCCTATGGGATTTTCCAGGCAAGAATACTGGAGTGGGGTGCCATTCTTTGTACAGTTCTTTTGTCTCCTTGAGTAAATTTATTCTACATGTTTAATTCTTTTTGTTGCAATGGTGAATGGGATTGATTCATTAATTTCACTTTCTGATATTTCCATGTATTGATTTTGTAAGGTGCAACTTTGCTAAATTCACTGATTAGCTCTAGTAATTTACCAATACTATCTTTAAAGTTTTCTATGTACAGTATCATGTCATCTGCAAACAGTGAGAGCTTTACTTCTTCTTTTCCAATCTGGATTCCTTTTATTTCTTTTTATTCTCTGATTGCTGAAGCTAGGACTTCCAGAACTGTGTTGAATAACAGTGACAAAAGTGGACAGCCTTGTCTTGGTCCTGATCTTAGGGTGAATGCTTTCAGTTTTTCAACATTGAGAATAGTATCTGCAGTAAGCTTATCATGTATGGCCTTTATTATGTTGAGGTAGTTTCCTTTTTTTGAAGTGTTTAATCATAAATGGGTGCTGAATTTTGTCAAAACCTTTTCTGCATCTATTCAGATTTCATGATTTTTATGTTTCAATTTGTTAATATGGTGTATCAGATTTATTTGCACATATTGAAGAATCCTTGCATCCGTGCAATAAACCCAACTTGATCATGGTGTATGAGCTTTTTGATGTGTTGCTGAATTGAGTTTGGTAAAATTTTGTTGAGGATTTTTGTATTTATGTTCATCCGTGTTATTGGCCTGTAGTTTTCTTTTTTTATGTTGTCTTTGTCTGGTTTTGCTATTGGGGCGATGGTGGCCTTGTAGAGTGAGTTTGGAAATGTTCCTTCCTCTGAGATTTTTTGAAAGAGTTTTAGAAGGATAGGCATTAGCTCTTCTCTAAATATTTGAAATAATTCTCCTGTGAAGTCACGTGGTCCTGGGCTTTTATTTTTTGGGAGATTTTGGATCACAGCTTCAATTTCAGTGCCTATAATTGGGTTGTTCATAATTTCTATTTCTTCCTGCTTCAGGCTTGGAAGATTGAACTTTTCTAATAATCTGTCCATTTCTTCCAAGTTATCTATTTCATTGCCATATAGTTTTTCATAATAGTCTCCTATAATCCTTTGTGTTTCTTCATTATCTGTTGTAATCTCTCCTCGTTCATTTCTAATTTTAATTTGATTCTTCTTTTTTCCTTAATGAGTATGGCTAAAGGTTTGTCAATTTTGTTTATCTTCTCAAAGAACTAGCTTTTAGTTTTATTATTCTTTACTGTTGTTTCTTTCCTTCTTTTTGCATTTATTTCTGCTCAGATCTTTATGATTTCTTTCCTTCGACTAATTTTGGGGATTTTCTGTTCTTCTTTATCCAGTTGTTTTAGGTGTAAAGTTAGGTTTTCTATTCGATGTTTTTCTTGTTTCAGGATTGTTATTGCTATAAATTTCCCTCTCAGGAATGCTTTTGGTCCATCGCATAGGTTTTGAGTTGTCGTATTTCCATTGGCATTTCTTTCTAGAGATTTTCTGACTTCGCTTTTGATTTCATTAGTAACCTGTTGGTTTTTTAGAAATGTGTTGTTTAATCTTCATGTGTTTGTGTTTCTTACAGTTTTTTCTTGTAGTTGATATCTAGTCTCATAGCACTGTTGTCAGAGAAGACTGAAATGATTTCAACTTTCTTAAATTTAGTGAGGTTTAATTTGTGACCCAAGATGTGGTCTATCTTGGAGAATGTTCCATGTGAACTTGAGAAAGTATATTCTTCTGCATTTGGATGGAATGTCCTGAAGATATTAATGAGGTCCAGCTCATCTAATGTATCATTTAATAATTGTTTCCTTATTAATTTTCTGTTTTGATGATCTGTCCATTGGTGAGAGTGGGGTGTTGAAATCTCCTACTATTTTTGCAGTACTGTCAATTTCCCCTTTTATGTCTGTTAGCGGTTTGACTTATCTATTGATGTGCTCCTATGTTGGGTGTACAGACATTTACAATTGTTTTGTCTCTCTCTTGGATTGATCCCTTGATCATTAAGTAGTATTGGATGCAATCTCAAAAATGAGAGAATGATCTCTGTTCGTTTCCAAGGCAAACCATTCAATATCACGGTAATCCAAGTCTATGTCCCAACCAGTAATGCTGAAGAAGCTGAATGGTTCTATGAAGACCTACAAGACCTTTTAGAACTAACACCCAAAAAAGATATCCTTTTCAATATAGGGGACTGGAATGCAAAAGTAGGAAGTCAAGAAACACCTGGAGTAATAGGCAAATTTAGCCTTTGAATGCGGAATGAAGCAGGGCAAAGACTAATAGAGTTTTGCCAAGAAAATGCACTGGTCATAGCAAACACCCTCTTTCAACAACACAAGAGAAGACTCTACACATGGACATCACCAGATGATCAGTACTAAAATCAGACTGATTATATTCTTTGCAGCCAAAGACGGAGAAGCACTATACAGTCAACAAAAACAAGACCAGGAGCTGACTGTGGCTCAGATCATAAACTCCTTATTGCCAAATTCAGACTTAAATTGAAGAAAGTAGGGAAAACCACTAGACCATTCAAGTATGACTGAAATCAAATCCCTTATGATTATACAGTGGAATTGAGAAATAGATTTAAGGGTCTAGTTCTGATAGATAGAGTGCCTGATGAACCATGGAATGAGGTTCGTGAGATTGAGACAGGGATCAAGACCATCCCCATGGAAAAGAAATGCAAAAAGCAAAATGGCTGTCTGGGGAGGCCTTACAAATAGCTGTGAAAATAAGAGAAGGGAAAAGCAAAGGAGAAAAGGAAAGATATAAGGATGTGAATGCAGAGTTCCAAAGAATAGCAAGGAGAGATAAGAAAGCCTTCCTTAGTGATCAATGCAAAGAAACAGAGGAAAACAACAGAATGGGAAAGACTAGAGAACTCTTCAAGAAAATCAGAGATACCAAGGGAAAATTTCATGCAAAGATGGGATCGATAAAGGACAGAAATGGTATGGACCTAACAGAAGCAGAAGAGATAAAGAAGAGGTGGCAAGAATACACAGAAGAACTGCACAAAAAAGATCTTCANCAGACCACCTGACCTGCCTCTTGAAAAACCTGTACGCAGGTCAGGAAGCAACAGTTAGAACTGGACATAGAACAACAGACTGGAAAGGAGTACGTCAAGGTATATATTGTCACCCTGCTCATTTAACTTGTATGCAGAGTACATCATGAGAAATGCTGGACTGGAAGAAACACAAGCTAGGATCAAGATTGCTGGGAGAAATATCAATAACCTCAGATATGCACACGACACCACCCTTATGGTAGAAAGTGAAGAGGAACTAAAAAGCCTCTTGATGAAAGTGAAAGAGTAGAGTAAAAAGTTGGCTTAAAGCTCAACATTCAGAAAATGAAGATCATGGCATCTGGTCCCATCACTTCATGAGAAATAGATGAGGAAACAGTGGAAACAGTGTCAGACTTTATTTTTTTGGGTTCCAAAATCATTGAAGATGGTGACTGCAGTCATGAAATTAAAAGACGCTTACTCCTTGGAAGAAAAGTTATGACCAATCTAGATAGCATATTCAAAAGCAGAGACATTACTTTGCCAACAAAGGTCCGTCTAGTCAAAGCTACAGTTTTTCCAGCTGTCATGTACAGATGTGAGAGTTGGACTATGAAGAAAGCTGAGCACTGAGAACTGATGCTTCTGAACCATGGTGTTGGAGAAGACTCTTGAGAGTTCCCTGGACAGCAAGGAGATCCAATCAGTCCATTCTAAAGGAAAGTAGTCCTGAATATTCATTGGAAGGACTGATGCTGAAGCTGAAACTGCAATATCTTGGCTACCTGATGTGACGAACTCACTCATTGGAAAAGACCCTCATGCTGGGAAAGATTCAAGGCGGCAGGAGAAAGGGATGACCGAGGATGAGACGACAGTTGGATGGCATCACCGACTCAATGGACATGAGTTTGAGTAAGCTCTGGGAGTTGGTGATGGACAGGGAGACCTGGTGTGTTGCTGTCCATGGGGTTGCAAAGAGTTGGACATGACTGAGCGACTGAACTGAACTGTACAGGTGATGGGAACGTTTTGGGTCTTCTTCCTTAGGCACACTGCCCCTGAATTTCAACTGTGGTTTTATTTCCACCTCTGCATGTGGGTGGTCCCCTGTGGACAGGGCGAGCAGCCCTCACCCTGGGGTTGCTCCACAATCCCTAAACTCCAGCTCCCAGCTACTGTGCCTTCCAGGGGACCAGCATTTTTGTCCGGGGTATGTATGGCTGCAGCAAATACTCTGATTATCATTCCATTTAGGCTTCCACAGATCAGCTGTTTCACACTCAGCCTTAAATGTTTCTCCTCTGACTCAGACAACTGCCCCAATGTGGGGATCAGACTGCTGCTTCAGTTCTCCCACCCACAGAGGGCAGGTCCAATCCTACTAACACTCCCTTTCCCCCCTGGTTCCTTTGTCCTACCAAGTTTTGCATGGTTCTATATATTCTTTTGCACTGGTCAGGTACTCCTGTCCACTTTCAGCTGGTGTTCTGCGTGCACTTCTGTGTCTGAAGGTGTATTCCTGATGTATCCGTGGAGAGAAATGTACTCCATGTCCACCTACTGCTCTACCATCTTGTTCCTCCTCTATTCTTTACTTTTAAAAACAATTATGTGTACTACTTTTATATCTTACACATTTTAAGACAGGCTATATATTTTTAAAAGATAGTCTAATCATAATCACATTTTTGCTTTCTCACTCTAAAAGCAACACTTTACTATATATCATAGTCAGATTTCAGTATTATTAATTTATTTTAAATTATTTATTTTTAATTGGAGAATAACTGCTTTACAGTACTGTGTTGGTTTATGCCATACATTAACATGAATCAGCCATAGGTATACATATCTGCCCTCCCTCATGAACCTCCCTCCCATCTCCTACCCCATCCCACACCTTCTAGGTTGTCATGGAGCACTGGGTTTGAGCTCCCTGTGTCATACAGAAAATTCCGACTGGCAATCTGTTTCACATATGATAATGTATACATTTCAATGTGACTCTCTCAAAGCATCCCACCCTGTTCTTCTTCTACTTTGTCCACAAGTCTGTTCTCTGTGTCTCCGTCTCCACTGAATTTCAGTATTATTTTAAATAATACTGTTACAGCACCCACAATCATTAGCACACGTTAAGTGCGCAATAAATTGTACTTCAAATTTTCAGTAGTACAATTATTTCCATATATTTCAACTAAAAAGTTTTATTAAAAAGTGCAAGAATTTAAAAAAGATGGTTTGAAAAACAGTAGGTTGACATTCAAAGAACCTATTAATGGAAAGGCCAGGTAATCTGCAAGTCTATTCTAGCAGCATCATTTATTACCTTTGTGAATGGCAATTTTATTTAATGAACATGAAAGTTTTAAAATGAAGAGTTGACTCAAAGGAATATTAAAATGACATCCTTCTACACTTTTAAAAGATGAAAGTGATATAAAGATCATGACTATCTCAAAGAAAAGGTTTTCTTTTTCATCCCATTAAATACATTTAGGAAACTATCATTCATATGTTTTCTATAAAGGCTTCATATGAATTTAATGAAGCAATTTAAATAATAATCATAATGATAAAGATTTTCGTAGAACCCTCTGAAGGCTAAGTAACTTGTTAACTTTTATTATTGTGTGTGCTGCTTGTGCGCCTGAGTGCTAAAGTTGCTTCAGTCATGTCTGACTGTTTGCAACCCTTGGACTATAGCCAGCTAGGTTCGTCTGTCCGTAGGGATTCTCCAGACAAGAATACTGGAATGGGTTGCTATGTCCTCCTTCAGAGGATCTTCCCAACCCAGGGATGGAACGTGTATCCTTTCAGTCTCCTGAATTGGTAGGTGAGTTCTTTACCACTCGCACCACCTCAGAAGCCCAGCTGAACCCAAAACTAACTCTGAGAAAGTGGAACAACTGTCTATGTCAATGTATCAAATATCTCTACATTTATTTTCACCACACTAGGGATGCTTCGCCTATGAATACAAATATGTAGGTTGTTTTTTTTTTTAATCTTTGGTCAATTTGGACTTTTTATTTATTTCTGGTTGCACTGGGTCTTTGTTGCTGCAAGTGGGGCAAGTGGAGGCTACTCTTCTTTGCGTTTCATGAGCTTCTCTTGTTGCAAAGAACAGGATCTAGAGCGTATGGGCTCAGCAATTTCGGCTTTCAGACTCTAGAGGAACAGTTCAGTAGTTGTGGCACACAGACTTGGCTGCTCTGAGGCATATGGAATATTCCCAGGTAAGGGATCAAACCAATGTCGCCTGCATCAGCAAGTGCATTCTTATCCACTATACCATAAGGAAAGTCTGAAATATAGTCTTTTGTAATGGTAATTTATTTAATCTGTTTAATCATATACTCCCAATGAAGTGTTTATCTCCATACTCCACTAGGAAAACTCCCAAACAACATCTGTGATTTACAAGATGACATACCTACAATCAATCTTCTCTCTTTCACCCATGGATCCTTCACACTGTCATCAGCATGATTAAAACAGAAAAGTGCAAATTTGATCTCATTCCTTCTCTTCTAGGATATAGGGTTAATCTCATCAGTCAGGTGAAAGCCTACCTACCTACATTTCTAGGCTCATTTCTTGCTACTCCTACAATGTTTGTTGATTCTATTTTCACAGCTTCACTAATTATTTAATAAGACTTTGAAAAACAGTAAAGTAAGATGAGGGACTGGAAGTACCTTATAAATCAGATTTTTTAAAAAATTCACTTCATTGTTCAATTATATAAAGGAGTTACAGAAAAATAATTTATTTTGCAAATAAATAAAAATAAGAGACAATTATTTAATACAACTCAATATGCAGAATAATGCCTCAAAGTCTGAATGAGAATAACAGCTTGAAAAAAATTTTGGTCAACAAAGCAACAAAGTTCTTACCATCCTATATGGTTAAGAGTATTGTACATGATAAAATTAAAGGAAATGTACTCAGTAAAACTAATGGATGCTGTGACATGTCACTGAGACTACTCAATACTGTATATTGTCATCCTGCTTAATTTAACTTACATGCAGAGTACATCATATGAAATGCTGGGCTGGATGAATCACAAGCTGGTATCAAGATTTCTGGGAGAAATATCAACAACCTCAGGTATGCAGATGATACCTCTCTAATGGCAGAAAGTGAAGAGGAATAAAAGAGCCTATTGACGAGGGGGAAAAGGGATCGTAAAAAAGCTGGCTTGAAACTCAACATTCAAAAAACTAAGATCACGGCAACTAGACCCATCACTTCAAGGTAAACAGAAGAGGAAAAAGTGGAAGCAGTGACATATTTCCTTTTCTTAGACTCCAAAATCATTGTGAATGGGGACTGTAGCCATGAAATTTTTAAAAGACACTTGATCGCTGGAAGAAAAGCAATGACAAAGGTAGACAGTGTATTAAAAAACAGAGATATCACATTGTATACAAAGGTCCATTTGATCAAAGCTATGGTTTTTCCATTAGTCATGTATGGATGTGAGAGCTGGACATAAAGAAAGCTGAGTGCTAAAGAGTTGATGCTTTTGAACTGTGGTGCTGGAGAAGACTCTTGAGAGTCCCTTGGGCTATAAGGAGATCAGTCGATCCTAAAGGAAATCAACCCTGAATACTCACTGGAAGGACTGATGCTAAAACTGAAGCTCTGTTACTTTGGCCACCTGATGCAAAGAGCCAACTCACTGGAAAGACCGTGATGCTGGGAAAGATTGAAGGCCAAAGGAGAAAGAGGTGACAGAGGATGAGATGGTTAGATAGCATCACCGACACAACGGACATGAATTTGAGCAAACTCCGGGAGATAGTGAGGACAGGCGAGCCTGGCATGCTGTAGTTCATGGGGTTGCAAAGATTCGAGACACAATTTAAAGACTGAACAACAACAAATAAAGACAGTAGAATTAGATGGCTTTTGCAAAGTTCAACTCAGGAAACACAGGAACGATACAAAGCCTGAGCATACGTAATAAATTAAAAGCTAAGTGTGAAAGCCTCTTGGGGAGCAAAACAAGAGTTTTTTACCTGCATCCTGAAGGGCAAGGAAAGCTGATGAATAAGACCAGAAGTTAATGGTCTTAATGGTAAGAGTAGAAGAATTCTGAGTGAGGGCCTAGAAGAGCTCTGAAAGTGAAATCCAAGTACTAATCAAGATTAGTATTAAGATCAGCTTAATACTTAATTAAGATTAGTATCAAGGTTAGCTAACCTTCCAAGATGGGGTGTGTTCTAGACAAGAAGGTTAAATTCTCAACTTAAGCAGCTTTGCTATGTTAAGGTTAGAGCCTTAGATAGTAAAAAATGATACTAGACCCATGGGATAGGAACACCTAGTTGATAATATGAAAATCCTGAATACCCAGATTCACTTGAATGGATTTTCAGAGCCTTCAGAAGTGGACTGTTAGAGACTGACACACTCTCATTTGACGATGATGGAGAAATTACCTCTAAAGCCTAGCTCTCTTGGTGAAAAAATTTTCTACCCCATTAGGCAACATTGCTCTCACTTCCTGCAGTCTGTCCCATCTTCTCTGCTGCCATTAAGCCAAAAATGGGTTAAGTACCAGATAACTTGACTAGGAATGTGATGGTCATTTGAGAGAGAAAGGGACTATAGCCTGAATTAAGTGCAGTAGCTAGCTAACAAGCACTGGCAGGAACCAGGAGAGGAAGCATGAGACTGTATTGTGAGGGTAGGGGCTGAGGAGTGGGTAGAAAAGATGGGGTGCAGAATGAGATACAATAAGGGGTTGGGGTATGGTGATTACACTGGATCTCATCTACTGTAGAAGTGGCAACAACTCATTTTACAGGAGTAAAGCTACATATTCTGGATATGGGTTTGTCTTTCTCATTTTGAAAACTAATTTTAAAATGCTAACAGCAATATTATGATGATAGCTGACATCATTGGCATTCATTTGAAGAAATAAGCTGTATCAAAAGACTGCCATTACAAGTTAGTGAAAAATTCAAGATATGTCCCAAAGTCAATTGAATCCTTGTTCGTTAGATTCTTTTAACAAGTAGAATAGTGAAAATAGTCAATGTACACGCACTTTCTTCTCCTCAAAATACACAGTCAAGTGTGTGCAAAAACATTAAATGGTTTATGCTTCAATTATCTCCACTCATAGTTTGAAAGGACCAAGCTTTAGTGTATTTTAATTGTTGCCAAGTGCAGCACAGTCTTCCTTTCAAATGAAGAACACTTCGGTTAATGCTGGCATCAAAAGGAAGCCTTGGGAATTTAGAAACCTGAATTGTAAGTTTAACAACGTGAACTAAACCATGTTAGGAAAAATCAAAACAAAGATTAATCATTAATAATGGGCATCTAACATCCT
>SJYQ01000837.1:845636-866626 GCA_006410935.1 Redunca redunca | reverse complement strand
TACATTTCGATCTTCTAAGAAAAATATTACAATGGAAATTTTAAAAAAGAAATATTCATAATGTCATTTAGAGTTCCTACATGAAGTTTTCCTTCAATGTTGAGAGTCACTGTATTTCCAAAGAAGTTCATGGTCCTTTTGGGAAAAAACACAGGTAATAAATTATTATTGGTATTTTCTGGAACCATCAGACATTTTCACAAAGAAAGTTTGAACCAGGAGAATTTGCCAAGTTCATGTTTACATCTGTTCTGTAGTACTGTCCTGTCTTTCTTAGTTCCAGTTACACTAGTGAAAGGGCAGCATAAGACTGAGGAATAAAATTATCTTTCATCTGCTTCCACTTGTTCGTAAAACAGCGTACCAAAGGACATATGACTGCTGAAAAGTGAAAATCGCTCAGTCGTGTCCAACTCTTTGCGACCTCATGGACTATACAGTCCATGGAATTCTCCAGGCCAGAATACTGGAGTGGGTAGCTGTTCCCTCCTTCAGGGGATCTTCCTGACCCAGGGATCGAACCCATGTATCTGCATTGCAGGTGGATTCTTTACCATCTGAGCCATCAGATTGCTGAAGTCATTAACATAAACCAGCTAATGCCAACAACTCTTCCCTTTCACAGCAGGAGTTTAATTGCATTCAGAAGCTGAGAGGTCATCAACTCAAATACTATGAGGCATGAGGATCTAACTTAAGAGGTTCTGCTACACCTGAGATCATCAAATAGTAGAAAGGCACAGGACATACAAACTGTCTACAGATATCTAGATGGGAGAAGAAGTAGGAGGAAGAGAACTGAGAGGCACTAAAAACAGGCCATTACTGACCAAAGAGGATGACAACTAGTTAGCTCCAGCCAACTGTTGTTGCTACAGAAATATAATTTTTAAATATGGAAAATCACACTTGAGAAATATTGAAATACAATTCAAAATATTTTAAGCAGCATGGGGAAAAAATTAAGAACATGTCTGCAGAGTTAATTTCAGGTACTAGATTAAAACCTCTGAGAGATTATTACTTTGGTTACATATTTGTTCACAGAGAACCAATCCTGTTTCCTAGATTCCCTATATCAAACAATGATGCCAGGTAATATTCTGTACAAATGCACTAATTTAGTAGATGATATGAGGAATCTATTTGAATGGGTCCTCATTCACAAGATACTATCCTAAAGAAGCAGCCTAAATTTCCAGAAATCATTTTAAAATTTCACTTTTTAAGTTTACAAACTTTTATCTAGACTTCCTTTCCCTTTCTTTCTCTTTCCTATCCTGAAACATTGGGCCCTAAATGAAGATTCTCCATGTTTAGCAGAGCTCTGACTAGACTTAGACACCACACTCTGGAACACACGCACACATTATTAGTACATGATCGAAGGACCTTAATGTTGGGTAAACAAGCCTACTCCCACCCTGCTTCCCTTATCAGTCAAATCATTATCAGAAGAACTTTTGTTTTAAGAAAAAAAAAAGGTTAGATTTTTGGGCGCCTGTTAAGTGTCCTGAAATTGAGTTTAAGGGGGTTATAATTTTCATTTGATGAAGATTAGCAAGAGAGAACGTGATATGTTATTATTATTTTTAAACTGGGATATAGTTGCCTTACAATGTTGTGTTAAATTCTGCTGTACAATGAAGTGAATCAGCCATATGTATACATATGTCCCCGTTCCTCTTGGACCTCGCTCCCAGCCAGCCCCCACATTCCCACCCCTCCAGGTCACCACAGAGCAACGAGCTGAGCTCCCTACACTGTACAGCAGTTTTTCCCACTAGCTATTTTACACACGGTAGTGTATATGTCAATCTCAGTCTCCCAGTTCAGCTCACTCCCCTAACCCCCACTCCATGTCCACATCTGTTCTCTACATCTGTACCTTCATTCCTACAAATAGGTTCATCTGTACCGTTTTTTTCCTAGATGCCACATACATGTGTTAATATGATATTTGTTTTTCTATTTCTGACTTACTTCACTCTGTATGACAGACTCGAGGTTCATCCATGTATCTACAAATGACCCAACTTCATTCCTTTTTATGGCTGAGTAATATTCCATTGTATATATGTACCACACCTTCTTTATCCATTTGTTTGTAAACTGGACATACAGGTTGCTTCCATGTCGTGGCTATTGTAAACAGTGCTGCAATGAAGACTGGGGTGTGTGTCTTTTTGAATTATGGTTTTTTTCAAGGTAGTAATAAATAATTCACTTGCTAATGCAAGAGACACAGGTTTGATCCCTGGGTCAGAAGATTCCCTGGAGTAGGAAACGGCAACCCACTCTGTATTTTTGCCTAGAAAATTCCATGGACAGGGGAGTGTGGTGGGTTACGTTCATGGGGTCACAAAGAGTTGGACATGACTGAGCAATTAAGTACACACACACACAAACACACACAAGGTATATAGCCAGTAGATTTGCTGGGTCAGATTACTATTATAAGGCATTTATTATTATAGGGCATTTATTTTTTATAACTTGAATGTTAAATTTTTAAGAGAAATATAATGAAGATAATTATGGTTAAGTTAGTGATCTTCTGTTATGTGAATATCTCTGTTGAAGACACATATTTCCTCTACTCCTATGAGATTAGGGTCTTAAGGAATCTGGGGGAGTTTGCAGTTTTAATTTTTCCAATCTTGCAGTATTTCTATGAGGTAACACACATTAATTTAAAATTCCAATCTGAGAACACACTCCACCTTCCAGAAGAATCCTCTAGATTCCAGAATGTAAAGATTTCATTAGAGATGATAATACTTAATAATGGAAAAAACTGGAGTGCAGGAGCTTGGCATTAATCATCACTAAGATTTTCAGAGTTTTCCATTAACTCTCATTAAAGTTAATTTTCTTGAACAAAGGCTTTATAATACAAATTTTAGAACTGCATTTGGCCTGACGATTTTTCTTAGAGCAATGAAGTCAACCTGCATACATTTGGTTTATACAATAAAGCTATTTACTTCCATTAGTCCCTTTCCCAAATCCTGATCCTTTCTAATCTTAAGAAGAGATCATGTCTACTCATTCAAAAACAAATGTTAGGTAAAGTTTATATTATTAATATAATACACACACTAAGTGTATATTACAAATTTATAAAGATGTCATACTTGCTAACTGTTTAGACGCTGCCTTCACAATCACTATTATCCAAAACCAGTTCTTCTGGCAAGTGAAACATGGCACCTAGTATTTCTGAGTATCTATACTGATGCTAAAGGACCTTCACACCAACTGTATCTTTTCTGGAATTCTGTCTAATTAGTTGTTTCATTTTTAACAGAATTCTTAGTTTTCATCACATGATGGGCTTATACTCAGGGGCCAAGGTTAGAGAAGAAACTCCAATCTTACTCACAAAAATAGGGCTAGACATTTAAAATCAAATTCAACCTGAAAGTAATTTATTTATTAAGTGGTACAATTCAATCATGGTGATGAATAATCTAAAATTTATGAGTAGAAGCTGTTAGTCTCTCTGATAACTGCTATGTCAGACTGAACTGCAAAACAATATATATGGTCAGCAGAGTTTAGTAGACTATTCCTCTTAAAATTCCAAGAGCAGAATAGTTAAACATAAAAATTATTTAAAATTATTTAAACTCATAGCTACTCAAAAGCAAACAGTAGGCAGTATTCCCCATCTAGGCTAGAAACTCTTGATTTCTGTATTGTCTTCTACTCTTAACCTGTTTTTCTAAGCACCAGTCAGGAACTTTCTGCAGACCATAATAAAAGTGAACTTAATGAGATAATCCATATATACGGTTTCTATGCATCATTTTTGAGACACACTGGAAGAGATTATTTTTGCTGAATCTAGAGCAGTGTAGTGATAAAATGGTTGAAGTGTAATAATTCCAATGAATTGGAAAAAGTAAAGCAAAATATGAATCTCCCCAGGCTTCATTTCCTTGCCTTTATAATGGTATGATAAGACTAAATGATCTTTAAAATTTCTTTCATGTCTATCCACCTACTCATTCAAAACCTTTTAAGCCTCCCCTATGTGCTTGGCATTCAATTAGGTATTGGGTAAACACAAATGAGGCGAGCTCCTTGTCTCTGAGAACTTTTTGTCACTACCAACACATGTTATTTTATAGTATATAAAGCTCCTTTCATATACAGTAAGTTAAAACCAAACAATCAAATCACTAAGAAATTTTAGGTTAAAGCAACTTCTTAAAATAACGATACATATTCAAGGCCTCTATCTCATTCAAAAATAAATGTTAAGTAAAGCATATTAACGTAATACATAAAGTACAACTGACAGTTACAAAAACTGTTCATATACCCATTCTAGCCATATGAAATCTGAAGTTACTAATAATTCTGAGAGTTATTTCTTGAGGAAATAAATTTCCTCAAGATTACAGAATAAAGGAGTCCCTAAACTTCACATGTGAAATTATAAACATATTCTTCTTAACGGAGAAACCAGTAATGGTTAAACATGAAAAGTACATACTAAATGCATTACAATTTCTTTTCAAATAGCTCCATGACTCTCTGTTTGCCTCTGTGTTTCGAACATTTTGATTATAATGTCTTGGTATGAGTCTCTTTGAATTTATCTTTTTGGAAATTTATTGAGTTTCTTGGATGTTTATATTCACATCTTTCATTGGATTTGGCAAGTTTTTGCCATTTGGTCTTTTAAATATTCTCTCTGCCTCTTTCTCTCGTCTTCTCCTGAGACTCCTTTAATGTCTCATGGGTCTCTGTCCACTTTTCTTCAGTCTTTTTTTCCTGTTCTTCATATTCAATAATATTCATTGCCCTATCTTCAAGTTACCTGTTTTTACCTCTGTTGCTTAGATCAGTCAAATTCCTCTAGTGAATTTCATTTCAGTAATTGTACTTTTTAGCTCCAAAATTTCTTTTTTTAAAAAAAATCTAAATTTATTTATTTTAATTGGAGGCTAATTACTTTACAATATTGTATTGGTTTGTGGCTACTTCTTAGGTTTTTTTTTGTATTTTATTAATATTTCATAGACTGTTTGAAATACACCATTTCATTCATACACTGTTTTAATGACTTTCTGCACAAATGGAAATTTGCTGTATGACTCAGGGAACTCAAACTGGGGCTCTATAACAACCTAGAAGGGTGGGAAAGAGTGGGAGGTGGAAGGGAGGTTCAAGAGAGAAGGAGCATATGTACACCCTTGGCTAATTCATGTTGATGTACAGTAGAAATGAACCCAATACTGTAAAGCAGTAGAAATGAACCCAATATTGTAAAGCAAATTACCCTTCAATTAAAAATAATTTAAAAAAAAGATATAGTAAAGCAAATAGATAGGAAACTCCTAAAACTCAACAACAAAGACAACCTGATTGAAAAATGCAAAAAGGACAGTCCATGGGGGCACAAGAGTTGGACATGACTTAGCAACTAAAAGACAGCTACAGAAAAAAGCAGAAAATAACAAATATTGGCAGGCATGTGGAGAAACTGGAACCCAATGCATTGGTGATGGACAGGGAGGCCTGGTGTGCTGCAATTAATTCATGGGGTCGCAAAGAGTCAGAGACGACTGAGCGACTGAACTGAACTGATGCATTGTTTAGTAGGAATAAAACATGATAAAGCTGCTGTGATGGTGGCTCCTCAAAAAATTAAAAACAGAATTATCATTTTGTTGTTCAGTTGCTAAGTCATGTCTGATTCCTTGTGACCCCATGAACTACATCGTGCCAGGCTTCCCTGTACTATACTATCTCCTAGAATTTGCTCAAGTTGATGTCCATAGAGTCAGTGATGCTATCTAATCATCTCATCCTCTGCAGCCCCTTTTCCTTTTGCTTTCAATTTTTCACAGCATCAAGGTCTGTTCCAATGAACCTTCTCCAATGAATGGTGGTTGCCAAGGGCTTGGAGGAAGAGGAGACAGGGAAGTGACGGTTTAATATGTATAGAGTTTCAATTTTATAAGATGGTTAAGGGTTAAGGCCATGGTGATGGTAGGACAACATTATGAATGCATTTAATACAACTGAACTGTACACTGAAAAATGGTTATGTGGTATATTTTATGTTATGTATAGAAATGAAAAATGAATAAATAAAACTTTTAAAATCTTTGTTAAGAAAAAGTAACTTTATGTTACTGTAAATGGAAAGTTAGTCATTAAATGTAAGATAATGACAAACCATAAAAAATCTGGCTGTTTTCTATTTTGGGAATTCATAAAGCTAGAGTTAACTATAACATCATTAACAGGTCAGTGTCATTTAAAATACATAGCTTTTAAGATTCTTAAACTGACTCCACAGTNCCTCAAAAAATTAAAAACAGAATTATCATTTTGTTGTTCAGTTGCTAAGTCATGTCTGATTCCTTGTGACCCCATGAACTACATCGTGCCAGGCTTCCCTGTACTATACTATCTCCTAGAATTTGCTCAAGTTGATGTCCATAGAGTCAGTGATGCTATCTAATCATCTCATCCTCTGCAGCCCCTTTTCCTTTTGCTTTCAATTTTTCACAGCATCAAGGTCTGTTCCAATGAACCTTCTCCAATGAATGGTGGTTGCCAAGGGCTTGGAGGAAGAGGAGACAGGGAAGTGACGGTTTAATATGTATAGAGTTTCAATTTTATAAGATGGTTAAGGGTTAAGGCCATGGTGATGGTAGGACAACATTATGAATGCATTTAATACAACTGAACTGTACACTGAAAAATGGTTATGTGGTATATTTTATGTTATGTATAGAAATGAAAAATGAATAAATAAAACTTTTAAAATCTTTGTTAAGAAAAAGTAACTTTATGTTACTGTAAATGGAAAGTTAGTCATTAAATGTAAGATAATGACAAACCATAAAAAATCTGGCTGTTTTCTATTTTGGGAATTCATAAAGCTAGAGTTAACTATAACATCATTAACAGGTCAGTGTCATTTAAAATACATAGCTTTTAAGATTCTTAAACTGACTCCACAGTAAATTATATGCTTGCTTATGAAAATGGATTAGGATTCATACTTTGAGATATTAAACATTTTACATACTTTGGTATATAAAATGCTTTGTTTTATAATATCCTGACTCAGTGACATAAACTAATTTCACTTTAGTTTATTTCAGAAATGAAATCGTATTTCACTTCAGGTAAAGTCTACAGGGGTTGGGGGAAGCCCCAAATTTTCTTTTAGAATTCTGACAGGATTTCATGTCCCTGGCACTATGTGTTTTCTTAGAGTGGAATGGCAAACGTCTCATTACTTGCCAGAGGCACTGTTACGAAAGCTCTTCCAAAAATCAAATTGGAAATGAAAAAGTAAAAGATGATCTCTTAATTTGTAAAAAGTCATCTTAGGAGCTTTTAGTTCATTCTACCTCTCATTTTAATTACTCTGTATTTTGCAACACGGATACTAAAAGCACTCTGCTAAGTCACTTCAGTCGTGTCCGACTCTGTGCAATTCCACAGACGGCAGCCCACCAGGCTCTGCCGTCCCCTGGGATTCTCCAGGCATAAACACTGGAGTGGGTTGCCATTTCCTTCTCCAATGCATGAAAGTGAAAAGTGAAAGTGAAGTGACTCAGTCGTGTCCGACTCAGCGACCCCATGGACTGCAGCCCACCAGGCTCCTCCATCCATGGGATTTTCCAGGCGAGAGTACTGGAGTCGGGGTGCCATTGCCTTCTCCAAAAGCACTCTAAATACTCTCAAAGAACCTGACCCCTATGAAGGATATCTGAGATCCCAGGTGCTATAAGAGTGAATGATCTCCAGTCATTAAAAATTGAAGTTTCTTCTTACTCCATGATTTCAGCCAGTCTTCCAAAATGAAAAAATAAAAAAATAAATAATAATGGAAACTTAGTTCTCTTGGTTTTAGGGGAAAAGGTAGGAACAGTGCAACTGGCCATTTCCTTTCAGACCTTTTTGTTTTTCATGCTAACATACAATAAGAAGTAACAGTCTTATGATCACAGACAATTTCAACTAAGAGAAACGTAAGTATCCTGAAGATTTTTAAATGATAGAAGTGGAATGTTAATTTTATATTCTTCTTAAATTGAACCAATGTAATAGTTTCAAGGTTCAGAACATTTGTTAACAGACTTTAAGTTCATAATAAACAAACTATAATTGATAGTAATTGACTTAGTTCATCTTGAATGTGACTAGATAGTGATTCAGAGAAACCATTTCTACATCAACTGCACTGGATACTAAAAATATGAATAGCTGCTGCTGCTACTGCTGCTAAGTCACTTCAGTCGTGTCCAACTCTGTGTGACCCCATAGACAGCAGCCCACCAGGCTCCCCTGTCCCTGGGATTCTCCAGGCAAGAACACTGGAGTGGGTTGCCATTTCCTTTTCCAGTGTATGGAAGTGAAAAGTGAAAGTAAAGTCGCTCAGTCGTGTCCGACTCTTAGCGACCCCATGGACTGCAGCCCACCAGGCTCCTCTGTCCATTGGATTTTCCAGGCAACGGTACTGGAGTGGGGTGCCATTGCCTTCTCCGATGAATAGCTAACCACAATCATTTAAGCTTATCGGGATAATGTGTGTGCTGCCTAAGGATGTCATAAACTGTCACTCAGATTAAAAGACATAGGAGGTCACACACATTCTAAATCACGTGAAGTACCCTGGAAAACAAGCTTGATTTAAAAGTCTACATTACAATCTAAACCCATGAAAAAGTAACTAGTAACAGTTAAATTGTCATTATAATTCTGTCACTTATTAACAAAGACTGAAAGCTGTTTTTACATGATTAAAAATTACTATTTGAAGTTTATTAGTATAGTAAAGAACTCTAACAGAAGCAAAACACATAATTCTATTTTCATTATTACACAGTCAATAAGAGCTGAGTATCTAATGGCACTAACTATTGTTTTAAAATGAAATTCTATTCTAGAGTTCTATTAATGAAAATATTCAATTTCAAAATGTTGTCAGAAAAGCTGAGCTTCAAAAACTTTTTTCAATTTTGCAGACTGTACTATGTTTATCATTAGTAGTATCCAACCCTGGATATCAAATTAAGAACATACTATATTCAGAAAGCAGGTGTGGTGAAATATCAAACCATGCAACATAATCTGTTACTAATGTTGTATCAGTCTCCTGGTAAACGCCTAAAGTTTAAGATAGCTACTGACTCAATTTATACCTTTTTGGTTTTCCTAATGATATTTCATTAGTTCATGTGATAGTATTAGAAAACACTCAACTGTCCCTTAAAGAAAGCTGAGTGCCAAAGAATTGATGCTTTTGAATTGTGGTGTTGGAGAAGACTCTTAAGGGTCCCTTGGACTGCAAGGAGATCAAACCGGTCAATCCTAAAGGAAATCAATCCTGAATATTCATTGGAAGGACTGATGCTGAAGCTGAAGCTCCAATACTCTGGCCACCTGATACAAAGAACTGACTCACTGGAAAAAGACCCTGATGCTGGGAAAGACTGAAGGCAGGAGGAGAAGGGAATGACAGGGGATGAGATGGTTGGATGGATGGCATCATCGACTCGATGAACTTGAGTTTGAGCAAGCTCTGGGTTTGGTGATCAACAGGGAAGTCTGGTGTGCTGCAGTCTATGAGGCTGCAGAGAGTTGGACATGACTGAGCGATTGAACTAACTGTCCCTTTTTAAATATGTGGGGGCAGGGGTGAAAAGAGCATCTGGAGCAAGTACAAGGATAAATGCCAAAATGGGCACAGACACAAACTGTCAGTGGTTCTTAAAATGTGTGTGCTGCTTTCGGCTCCAAGGGTAGCAGGACGGAGGGAAGAATGAGAGAAGAAAGGGAGACAGGGAGACCACTGACATGTATCAAGATGAGAAAGGAGACTTCAATTTCAAAGCGTGGCAATGTGAAAAGAAAGTTCAGCAACTATGAAACAGAGTAGAATGAGGGTTTGACTTTAGAATGCTGAAAGTGAGATCAGGGACAATCTCTTAACTCAGTGATTATAATGTGTTGTTCTTGGAGAAAGACTGTGGATGATCGGGTTTACTCAGGATTAGGGTTTGAGCCGGAGAAGGCAATGGCACCCCACTCCAGTACTCTTGCCTAGAAAATCCCATGGACAGAGGAGCCTGGAAAGCTGCGGTCCATGGGGTCACTGGGGGTTGGACACGACTGAGCGACTTCACTTTTACTTTTCACTTTCATGCATTGGAGAAGGCAATGGCAACCCACTCCAGTGTCCTTGCCTGGAGAATCTCAGGGGCGGGGTAGCCTAGTGGGCTGATGTCTGTGGGGTCACACAGAGTTGGACACGAATGAAGTGACTTAGCACCAGCAGCAGGGTTTGAGCATCGCAGCGTAAGAGAAGTTAAGTGTTATTTGCTAGAGATGTTTGTAGTGATGTGGCATGGAGAGAGAGGGAAACCCAAGCTGGAAAGGGGATGGGTGGATATAAATTAGACGTGTCAGCTAGTGGCTAGGAGTCTCAGCAAGGTCCAAGAACTGTTGGATAGTCGTCCTAGAAGGATAGGCAGTGTGGTAGGGGAATGGGATATCTGCTTAGTGATTTGAGGGACAGTTTATTTTCTGGTACCTACAAGGCACAGGGAATGAACTGAGGTGGCTGAGGTGAGGAGGTCATTATGTTGGGCAAGGTCATCTCTGTTGACAATGAAATCAGCTAAAATGATGGCAGGAGCAAGACAACTGCTTTGGAGGAATTACGTCTCTAAGAAACCAGAAACCTGGTATGTGTCAATAATGAAAACTGGAAGATGGTGGGTGTAGCTAAGTGGTAAACACCTCAAAAGAGTAGGAGACTGCAGAAACACAGGGCAGAAATAATTCACAGGGGATATTTGCCTCCCAGGGGACATCTGGCCATGTGTGAGACATTTGTGGTTATTACTACTATTTAGATGGTGACAGCTCCCCCAAACAATCAAAATGTCAGTAATGCCAAGACTGAGAAATTCTTAGGTAGAGGAAATAGCATAGCAAAGCCATGGAAGTGAGGAAAATGAAAGCCCATTCAGGAAAAAGATGACTTTAGTTCAGCTCAAGTGTGGATATCAGCAGAGGAAGTCAGAAGATAAAGTTGGAAAGGAGGCTAAGATCACACTGTACACAGGTTAAGAAACTATCAACTAACTTAGAGGGTAAAAGGAAAACACTGAGGATCTCTGAGCAAAGAACTGAAACATCATTGAGATGGGAGGCTTCACATATGATTGCAGTCTTATCAATGACTTGTCTTTTCAGTTTAGAAGCACTTTTAAGTAAAAGTTTCATCATTCTTTAATGCTTCATTGATATCTTATCTTCTTAATGGTAAGTCCCTAGATAAGAGTCATCAATTTCCATAGTTAACAAAGCATACACAGTTGCCTAGCCTGAAATTCAGACTTTTGCTATGCTGCTCTTAACAGCATTGCCACACACCCCCTTCAATTACTAAAAATAGAGAAAACATGAAAAACTTTAATTTCCTCTCTCCTCATTCCCAGTATATATTTAGAAATGCTGAGGAACAAAGAAATGGTAGAAAGCATGAGGCAAGAAATGAAAAAAAGATCTGAATTAATAATATAAAGTGAAAGTCGCTCAGTTGTGTCTGACTCTTTGCGACCCCAGGGATTACACAGTCCATAGAATTCTCCAGGCCACAATATTGGAGACAGTACAAATTGTACAGTTCAATTCTGGAAATACATGAAAGCAAAATATAGGTCACTAAACTTCTTCAATCATTTTGTCTTCCTCTTCAAGAAGGAAATCATTAATAACTCAAGCTTATAAATTTGTACCATTTTTCTTAGCTGTTACATAAATTTGTTCAGCTCATTTCAGTTAGCAGTTACTTTCTATAATGATAATTTATAAAAGCCTGAATATAACCAAATCAATATATTTCTAAGAAGAAAATACTAAATTGATTCAGTTTGCCTTTCCTGTTCCTCTCTCTGAAACAAATTAGATACCGAACAAGGTAACCAAGGCAAAAACGCCCTCAAATAAATCAGATTCTTTCTGACAGGTAAAGAATTTAATCTGCAGGCAGGCATTCTGTTCAGAATGATAACCATAATACCAAAGTGCCACTTATTTCTTCTCCAGTGTATCAAATGGAGCCCTAGTGACATTAAAGAGCTAATATGATTTCATTGGTGTTCTTTCTATACTCATGGAAAGCTTATGTGAACATTCACGAAAAAGAAGCTCAGTTCTCCAAACCACATGCATGGATCAGGCTAGATAAAACCTACAATGGGAAAATTTTTTCACATCAAGAAGGAAAGAGCTTCTGTCCCTGTACTTTCAATCAGCTCAGCTAAGTGTTTCCCTTGCTTCAGAGATCAAATTTTCAGAGTTAGGCCTACTCTGACAGATTGCAGAGAGTATAAGAAATGTTCCTAAGGTGCAAGCAAACTAATTGGTATTGTCTATCAACAGAAAATAGATTCAGTAAAAAAGAGACAAAGGGTAAATGGAGCAATACTACTAAGTGAATTTTAACAGAGCACTACATTTTCCTTCTTTAAGAAAAAACACTTTGAGACATACATCAGTAGACATTAGTTTCCATCAGAACAAGTTCAGAAACCTCACATTCTTTCAGTCTGTTACCAGCTATAATAAAGTCTCTTTCCATTTCATGCAGCATATACTTAAAAAGTACATTTTTAATACACTGTACTTAGGCTCACAGTTCTATAAAAAGTTCAGATTTTGTTTTATCTCATATGATGGTTGCATTTTTATCCAACTGGTGCATCAGTTACTTTTTCTAATATTTTCAGGGGTTGAAGGCCACATATAGTAGTATGCCTTGTATCTCTTGATATTAAGCAATCAGTCAGTGGGTCATGTAGCTATGTAAGTATGTGTACTTTTATTGTCAAAAACAATACAGTGATAAGCAGATAGCTCTTTAGTTTTACCTGTTCATATATTAAAATGGAATGGAATAACAGCTAGCTTTATTGTGTTATGGGCTCCCCATGTGGCACCAGTTGTAAAGAATTTGCCTGACAAGGAAGATGATGCAAGAAACACAGGTTCGAGCCCACATCTGGGTTGAGAAGATCCACTGTAGTAGGAAATGACAATCCACTCTAGTATTCTTGCTTGGAAAATTCCGTGGGCAGAGCAGCTGGTTAGGCTATAGTCCATGGGACCATGGAGTTGGACAGGACTGAGAGACAGAGTACACTATCATATTATACTACAGGCCTTGTTCTGGATACTCTGCGTGTGTTCTCTAATTTTATTCCTTACAAGGTAGGAACTATTAATATTTACATTCTCATTTTTACAGATGAGTCTGAAGCTTAGGCAAAAGAATTTGTTCAGCTGGGTAGTGGACTGGACTGGAGTCCAGATTTACCAGATTCAAACCCTCCATTCTTAACCAAAATAGTACATTGTCTTCCTTAGCAACTGGCTTTCTTTCATTTTCATTGCCTCCTTAATCATTCAAATAGGTATCACCAGACACCAGGATTGTGTCAGAAGCAGGGACTAAAACGGAGAAGAGAGGAGTCACTTTCCTTAAAAGCTGATGCTTTTAAAGAAGAAATAGACAAGTGATCAAACAATTATTATAGAGTAGTAGCCATTACACTGGGGTTCAGAGAAAGCTTCCCAGAAAAAAAAGAGAGGTCTCAGTTGAGAGCCAAAGAGTATGTAAAAGTCAGCTAGATGAAAGGAGGGGAAGGGGAATTCAGAGCATTTTGGGCATGATGCATAAAGAGACTGTGGGGGGGGTGGCGGTTGGGGGGAGGAGGTTAGTGAGAACTAAGAATGGAGTACTGGGCAGAAACCAGACCAAGAAGATCCTTTTGTGCCATAATGAGGAGCATGGAATTCTTCCTGTTGGTAATAAAATGTCACTAATGCTTACATCAATAAGCAGTGGGGTTTTTTTTTGTTCGATCATATTGTTATGATGATTTAAATAAGTGAATACACATAGACTGCTTAGACTAGGGTCAGGTTCATTCTAAGTACTAAACAAGTGGTAGTGCTTATTTTTATTATTAATTCTTGACTCTTTCAGATAAAAACTATTAATAAAATTACAGCAGATTTGACACTTGGATAGACTTTTGCAGGGAGGGATGAGGAAGGGACGATGTGACATGTTAGTCACTCAGTTGTGTCCAACTCTGTGCAACCCCATGGACTACAGCCCACAGACTCCTCTGTCCATGGAATTCTCCAGGCAAGAATACTGGAGTGGGATGCCCTTCCCTTCTCCAGGAGGTCATCCTGATGACTGGGTCTCTTGCATGGCAGGCAGTTTCTTTACCACCTGAGCTACCAGGATACCCCTGGATTAGGAAATGGCAACCCACTCCAGTACTCTTGCCTGGAAAATCCCATGGACGGAGGAGCTTGGCAGGCTGCAGTCCATGGGGTTGCTACGAGTCGGACACGACTGAGCGACTTCACTTCTTCACAAATAATAGGTACTAATAGTTATAAGCAAGTGCAATATTGTTACAAAAGACAAATATCTCTGAAAAGTTTCTCTCAGAAATATTCAGGTATAAATGTGTGAAAGCATCAGAAAAGTTATAGGAGGCTTACAAAAAGACATTTCTTAATACTGTGTCTCTGTTGTGCTTTCAATCCTTATCAGATAGTATCAAAGACAACTTCAGTTTTTAGTAAACAAGTCTCTTCATCTTTGCTGATAAAGATCAACCATGATTTAGTACAGATTTGAATCAGTTCTAACTTGATACATTAAGAAGCAACTTATAAAATAACCTTATGTTATCTCAAGGCTTCAAACAGTTTAATTTGTGGTTTTAGAAAAATGGACAAAACTCTTGAGAAATGTATCCATTATTTTCTACATCTGCTTAGATAAAATTCCCAGAGCCAAAGTGCTTAAGTTTTATATACAGTTCTGAGAAATCCTTTGTGGTGTTTAAAAAATAAAAATAAAAAACCCATTAATCATACATGGTTGAACTTCTGGAAGCAAACACAATTTTTATCAAGAGCTTCCTTTGTAGGCTGTTAATTCTTTAGCTGAATGAGGCCTACCAACTAGGGACAGTATGAGCAGCTAAAAACATGCTGTCTTCAGATTCTGATCTGCTGCCCAAATTGTTCCTATTCAACAGACATCCATCAAACCCCTAAGAGGTGCCAGGTACTGTTCCAGGCACTGAAGAGACAACAGTGAACAGAACAACAAAAGAATCCCTGCCCTCATGGTACTTATGATATAGAATGAGAAGACACAGCAAAGATAAGTGTATAGTATTTCAGCAGGTGAAAGTGCTTTTGAGAAAAATGAAAGCAAAGAAAAGAGCAAACGGGAGTGCTTGAAAGTTGTAATTTCAGATACAGCAGGCCTTACTGGCAAATAAAATGACAGGTGAGTGAAGATGTGACGGCAATAAAGTCAATCTGGAGAAAAAAGTTGAAAGAGGTGATATGGGTATCTGGAGGAGTAATATTCCAGGTAGAGAAAATAGCCACACATCCCAAGCTTGTTTGCAGTGTTTAAGAAACAGCAAGGAGTTTAGCATGTTCAGTGCAAGGTATCAAGTGGGAAAATAAAATAGAAAGTCAGAGAGGTCATTGTGGGCCAAAGTATGTGGGGCCTAGTAGGCCATTTTGTGGACTTTGGATAGTTCTCTAAATGTAAAAAACAACAACAACAACAAAAAGAAAACCACTGGAAAACTTTAAGAAGAGTGATATGACCTGATTTTTTATTTTTAAAGGATCACAGCAGCTCACACATTGAAGACAGGGTGTAGGAGGACAAGGGTGGAAGCAGGGGAACAGTAACTAGAATAATTCAGGTGAGAAATGATATTTTCTTGGACCAAGATGGTTACAGTGGAGGTGGTGAAAGTGGTCAGGTTGTGGATTTATTCTGAAAGTAGAATGAAGAATATTGCAAGACAGACTTAATGCTGGGTGTGAAAGAAAGAGGTGGTGAGGATGACTCTAGCATTTTGACAGAGGAACTGGAAAGACAGGGTTGCCACTGAGGGAGATGGGAAGATTATTGGTTGAGGAGGGAGAAGTCTGGGAAACAGGGTCTGAAATGTCTTATGAGACACAGATGTAGTTGTGGCTGGTAGGTATTTGGATATGTGATTTTGGAATTTGTAGGGAGGTACCACCCGGAGATATATAAATCTGGGAGTCATCAGAATGCAGATGATTCTTGGAGTGATGAGATGAGCATGGGTGTGCAAGGAAAGAAATATAAGAATCTTGTACAGCTCCATAAATGCACTACAAATGAATGATATTCTCAAGTATTAAAGTGTATCTGAGTCTGAAATTCTGTTGAATTTTAAAACATTTAAGACAGAAATTAATGTGCTTAAAAATCAAGTTTAAATGTCTAAATACACCATGAATGCAATGATATCTTGCTATAATGACATCCTTGAGATTCATGCTACTGTAGCTCTTAAGTCTGGAGATCTTGTTTTTTATCTTTGAATCCTTGGTTTCTGGTATAATCTCTCACAGAGCAGTGGCTCAGTAAATAATTATTGATACTGATGAATTAGTGAAAAAGTATTTGTGATATTAAAGAAACTTCCAGGAAACACTGAAATGCAAATCAAAACTGCAGTGAGATATCACTTCATACCTGTTAGAACGGCTAGCATCAAAAAGATGGATTAACAAATGCTAGTGGGGATGTAAAGAAAAAGGAACCACTGGGCACTCCTGGTAAGATTATAAATTGGTATAGCCACTTTGGAAAATAACACAGAGGTTCCTCAAAAATTAAAAATAGGACTACCACGCGACTCAGCAATTCTACTTCTGAGAATCCATCTGAAGGAAGTGAACACCTCACCAATAGATCAGCCTGAGTTCTCCATTTGGCTGCATGTCAAATGCTAGAACTCTGATAATTATTTGGCAAGAATAAGAAGGAGGGGTGGGGAATGCTTAGAGGGATTGTTATGATCTATCTCACTTGTCACAACCAAGATCTTATCTTTGTTTGATAAATTATGTATGTATGAAGGCTATTACATTACTCTTTCTCATTACTTTGCACAGTGACCCCAGTCAACTAGAAGCATCCATTTGCTTAGGCCAGCAGTTCTCAAGCTTTCTGGTGGCAGGATCTCTCCACACTCTTAAAAATTATTGAGGACCCCAAAGATGTTTTGTTAATTGATACAATATTGACATAATTTACTATATTAAACCTTAATACTGAAATATTTTTAAAACATAAGAGTACATAAGGACACACATGCTGTCAGAATGACAAAATCATTATATTTTAAAATTTCTGAAAAACTTTGTTGCGCACTTGGGAGAGAATGAGATCACATTTAGAGAACTGCTGGCCTTGGCAAAGATTAGGGTTATCAAATAGGATTGCAAAAAAAAATAAAAAAGAGCCAATATTCAGCTTATTTCTAAAACTGGCAATTTTTGAGTCATTAGCCAGAAAGAAAGAATTTAAAATCCCTGCTTCCTATTGGAATTCAGGGAGGAGCCTGTCGTTTTGAGATGATAGGGGTATATATAATGGTTATTCTCATAGAACAGAAAACAAATTATAGAGGGTCTAACCTAATACTCTCAAACTTCCCTTGTTTTCATGTGTAGCAAAGGGACTTAAGACCACCTGTGGTGAGTACAGACCATAATCAAGTTGAGAGCCAATGGATCATGCAGGGGCCACTATGGCACAAAATAAATGAATTCAATGGTAAAGGAAGAACAATGGACAATTCAAGTGAGAAGGCTGAATGGAAGAGGTGGAGCTCCAGAGGAATCCATTACAACAAGATTAGATTCAAGGCAGGATCAAGTCAGCCAGGGAAGACTATGAAGCTCTGACTGAGCCAGATGAGATCAGGAAGTCCCCAGCTGCCAAATACCAGCAAGGCACCTAATATACAGGGGCCATCAACATGGTGGTGTAGAAACCTCAGAGAAGACACAAAGAAAGACCTTTCCCTCCAAATCCTTCAGGACACACAAGCTTATCCTTAGGTTGTCCAGGTTGCCACTTCTGCTAGAAGAGAAATGCATTAATATCCAGAAAAACTGAATATTTAACTAACAAATTAAAATCCTCAAGAGACTAAGATATAAACTTTTGACTGAGAAGTTTAAATTCTGTTTCTCCAATACCTGCCCAAGGCACAGAGTTTTGATTCTAGAAAACAAAGGTTATGTTTCCTATGTTGTAACTTTTTAAAATTTTAATGCCACTATTTATGATATTCCTTTTAAATAGTCTACTTTTAACTATAATAAATATCTTGTTTAATTGACCAATGATTCAGACAGTTCCTTTTATTTATGGCAAACCTGTAAGAAGGATTTGATGACACACATGCTCTGTAAGGCAGGACATAAGTAAATAAGTGCAGAAATTAATTCCTCAATAACAAGGCAAAAATTAGAAAGAGGTCTGTGCTACTGAATAAAGGACCCTCTGGCTCAGTGCATGTTTAGTCATGTCTGACTCTTTGTGACACCATGGACTATAGCTCCCCGAGGCTCCTCTGTTCCATGCATTTTACAGGCAAGAATACTGTAGTGGGTTGCCATTTCCTCCTCCAGGGATCTTCCTGACCCAGGGATTGAACCCATGTCTCCCACCTTGCCAGGTAGACTTTTTACCACTATCAATTCAGAGAGATGTACATCTAAAGATATAACAAAAATAACAAGAAAATTCCACTGGATCAAAGATTTAAGTGCAAAAACATAAAAGCACCAAAAATATTTTAATGGCATTTTCTAAGATAAATGAAATAAGTCAGACAGAGAAAGACAAATACCCATATGATCTCTTATATGTGGAATGTAAAACAAACCAACCAGAACAAAACTTACATGGGTATAATCAAACAAGTGACCAGAAAGGCAGGACAGGCCCAGTCCACAGGACATTTAGAAGATACAATTGAAGTTTAGAAAGCATCTGATAAGTAATGAGGAACCAAGGAAGGTTTCTGATAGGAGAGTGGCCAGGGCCTCAGCAGAATGTACAGGATGAATCCAAAGCAGCAAAAGAGGACAAAGACCCACTTGGGAGGGCCTTTAAATATCTGGGTTCATCCAGTCTACTTTGGTTCTATGTGGAAACCATGTAGCACTGTAGTCATCTAGGAGGTCTCATTTTGGCGGCAGAGGAGAAAACTGCCCATCTCAAAAGATCTTCCCATTGACTCTGATAAAGTGGTAATTATTTTTATATTACTCAGTGCTCATGGGACTTAAGGCCTCTTTTGAAATTCATATGCTGTGTGGCCAGGGAAAATCTGCAGCAGCAAATCTTTATCTTGTTTTCACTGGTTTACCATTCAGGCTATGCAGATACCCAGCAAAAGATTTTCTTTTTTGGATAAACGGTAAGAGAAAAGTTTACTGCAAAGGATGAAATCAATGTTGTGAAAAATTCAGGGCAATTGGGGGTCAGATTAAGAGCATCAGCTGACTGAAGGAAAGAGAGTGGTATCACCAGAGCCCCCAAGGGTCAAAGAGGCCAAGAACAGTACAGATGAAGGAACCTCAGGAAAGTTTCACCCTTTTTACAGCTGTACTTAAGGCCAGCAGCTCTAGCCATAGTCCCTTTCATTCCTCATTCTTGGATATTGATTGTAGGATGGGAGAATAAAGCAGAACTAAAAATGTCTTGATATTATTTCTTTGAAGAATACATCTTAAAATCACATATCTGTGTTCACATTACCAGTGCAGTCACAGCTTTTTCTGAATAAATTAGTGAAGTTCACCAGTAGTTCAGTAAGTAAAAATATGCTTTACAGAAATTATATGCATTTACTTTTGGATATTCCAGTTGCTGTAATGAAATAAATTGTAATCACAACATTTTAAAATAAAACAAAAATCTACTGAGATATCTTATCTTTCGGATATATTTTCCAACATCTGACAGTAACCATAATTACTCTTTCATAAAAAAAAAAATTATTGGGCTTCCATGGTTAAAAATCTGCCTTACAATGAACTGAATATTGGTTCAATTCCTGGTTCAGGAAGATACCATATGCCACAAGGCAACTAAGATCCATGCGCCACAGCCACTGAGCCAGTACTCTAAAGCCCATGAGGCACAACCACTGAACCTGCATGCTCTAGAACACATGCTCCACAACAAGAGAAGCCACAGTAATGTGGCGCCCACGCGCCACAACCAGAGAAAGTCAAGTGCAGCAAAGAAGGCAAGCACAGCTGAAAATAACTAATGAATACATTAATTTAAAAATTACTTAACAGGCAGTCAGTATGTTGAGGTAAGTCTAATATTAAATGGAAGGAGATAATAGAACATGAGCCTATAACTACAGAATATCCTTATCTTGAAAAAACAAGCTTTTAAGAGAATTTCCAGGACAATGTACAAAAGCCCTTATTTTTGTGTTTACATATGATTCAGCTTATATGCCACAATAAAAGTAACCTCTCTTATTTTAAAGTCTCCTCTTTCCAATCCGAGTTCTCGTTCAGGAACCTAAACTCTTAGAACCATGAAAAACTTACAGAGCAAAAGGCTTAATCTGTGATCTAGTATGCTTTTAAAAGGGAAATCCAAAGTAAATTCAAACACTAAAATTTTCTTAACTTTGCAAACTGTATCTTAATAATGAAAATGCTCTAATAAAATTTATAGTCACCCAGAATAAGAAGTTTCAATTATAAAATATTAGCTATTTGATTTTCAAATAAATTTTAGGAGTTTAACGATGAAATACTTTTGAAGGAAGAAATTTTATTACTTTTAGCAACCACCAGGCATGCTTCACTCATTTGCAATTAGTATACTATATAAAAATAGAATTGTAAAAGCAGATTAGAAGTGTTTGAAAACTTCTAAAAAAAACTGGAAGAACAAGAAATAAGAGAAAAAGAAACAAAAGGAGTCCAAGTTAGAAAGAGAAAAGCAAAATTATCTCTCTTCATAGATAATATGAACTTATATGCAGAAAACCCTAAAAATTCTACCAAGAAAAAAAAAAAAA
>SJYQ01000837.1:823947-845426 GCA_006410935.1 Redunca redunca | reverse complement strand
AAACCCGTTAGGACTAATAAATGAATTCAGAAAACTAGCAGGATACAAAATTAACATGCAAAAATTAGTTGCATTTCTATACACTTAAAACATAAAATCCAAAAAGGAAATTAAGAAACGATTTCATTTACAATAGGTCAAAATGAATAAATCACTTAAGAATTAACCATGGAGGTAAAAGACTTGTAGAATAAAAACTACAAAACAATATTAAATCATTAAAAAGACAGATAAATGAGAACACACTGCATTTTCATGAACTGAAAAACAATGTTGTTAAGACAGCAATATTACCTAAAGTGACCTGTAGATTCAGCATGATCCTTATCACAATTCCAATGGCACTGCTTATAGATATGAAAAAAAAAGAAAAAACTGCCCTAAAATTCATGTAGAATCTCAAGGGACCACCTCAAAGAGTCAAACAATGTGGAAAAAGAATGAAGTTGGAAGACTCACACTTTGTGGTTATAAATATATTACAAGGCTTTGGTAAATAAAACAGTGTGGTATTAGCATAAACACAGGGGACTGTACAGATCAGTGAAATAACACAGAACCCAAAAACAAATCCTTGAGTATATGGTAAACTGAATTTTGACAAGAGTGGTTAACACTATTCAATGTGGAAATGACAAGTCTTTTAAATAAATGTTACAAGGGAAACTCCACTCAGTTTTGCCAAGAGAACGCACTGGTCATAGCAAACACCCTCTTCCAACAACACAAGAGAAGTCTCTACACAAGGGCATCACCAGATGGTTAACACCGAAATCAGACTGATTATATTCTTTGCAGTCAAAGATGGAGACGCTCTATACAGTCAGCAAAAACATGACTGGGAGCTGACTGTGGCTCAGATCATGAACTCTGTTATGCCAAATTCAGACTTAAATTGAAGAAAGTAGGCAAAACCACTAGAGCATTCAGGTATGACCTAAATCAAATCCCTTATGATTATACAGTGCAAGTGGGAAGTAGATTTAAGTGACTAGGTCTGATAGAGTGCCTGATGAACTATGGACAGAGGTTCGTGACACTGTACAAGAGACAGGGATCAAGACCATCCCCATGGAAAAGAAATGCAAAAAAGCAAAAGGCTGCCTGGGGAGGCCTCACAAATAGCTGTGAAAAGAAGAGAAGCAAAAAGCAAAGGAGAAAAGGAAAGATATATCCATTTGAATGCAGAGTTCTAAAGAATGGCAAGGAGATAAGAAAGCCTTCCTTAGCAATCAATGCGAAGAAATAGAGGAAAACAACAGAATGGGAAAGACTAGAGATCTCTTCAAGAAAATTAGAGATACCAAGGGAACGTTTCATGCAAAGATGGGCTTGATAAAGGACAGAAATGGTATGAACCTAACAGAAGCAGAAGATATTAAGAAGAGGTGGCAAGAATACACAGAAGAACTGCACAAAAAAGATTCTCACAACCAAGATAATCATGATGGTGTGATCACTCACCTAGAGCCAGACATCCTGGAATGTGAAGTCAAGTGGGCCTTGGAAAATATCACTATGCCAAAGCTACTAGAGGTGATGGAATTCCAGTGGAGCTATTTCAAATCCTGAAAGATGATGCTGTGAAAGTGCTACACTCAATATGCCAGCAAGTTTGGAAAACTCAGCAGTGGCCACAAAACTGACTGGAAAAGGTCAGTTTTCATTCCAATCCCAAAGAAAGGCAATGCCAAAGAACACTCAAACTATCGCACAATTGCACTCATCTCACACACTAGTAATGCTCAAAATTCTCCAAGCCAGGCTTCAGCAATATGTGAACTGTGAACTTCCAGATGTTTAATTTGGTTTTAGAAAAGTCAGAGGAACCAGAGATCAAATTGCCAACATCCACCAGATCATGCAAAAAGCAAGAGAGTTCCAGAAAAACATCTATTTCTGCTTTATTGACTATGCCAAAGCTTTTGACTGTGTGGATCACAATAAACTGTGGAAAATTCTGAGAGAGATGGGAATACCAGACCACCTGACCTGCCTCTTGAGAAATCTGTATGCAGGCCAGGAAGCAACAGTTAGAACTGGTCATGGAACAACAGACTGGTTCCAAATAGGAAAAGGAGTACGTCAAGGGTGTATACTGTCATCCTGTTTATTTAACTTACATGCAGATTATATCAGGAGAAACACTAGGCTGGAGGAAGCACAAACTGGAATCAAGAATGCCGGGAGAAATATCAATAACCTCAGATATGCACATGACACCACCCTTATGGAAAGTGATGAAGAACTAAAGAGTCTCTTGATGAAAGTGAAAGAGGAGAGTAAAAAGTTGGGTTAAAGCTCTACATTCAGAAAACGAAGATCATGGCATCTGGTCCCATCACTTCATGGCAAATAGATGTGGAAACAAGTTAGCAAATAGTGCCTGACTTGATTTTCCTCTTCTCCAAAATCACTGCAGATGGTGACTGCAGCCATGAAATTAAAAGACGCTTCCTCCTTGGAAGGAAAGTTATGACCAACCTAGATAGCATATTCAAAAGCGGAGACATTACTTTGCTAACAAAGGTCCGTCTTGTTTTTCCAGTGGTCATGTATGGATATGAGAGTTGTAACATAAAGGAAGCCGAGCGCCGAAGAATTGATGCTTTTTAATAGTGGCGTTGGAGAAGATTCTTGAAAGGCCCTTGGACTGCAAGGAGATCCAACCAGTCCATCGTAAAGGAAATCAGCCTCTGATGTTCATTGAAAGGACTGATGCTGAAGCTGAAACTCCAATACTTTGGCCTCCTGATGCAAAGAGCTGACTCACTGGAAAAGACCCTGATGCTGGGAGGGATTCGGGGCGAGAAGAAGTGGGGACAACAGAAGATGAGATGCTTGGATGCCATCACCGACTCAATGGACATGGGTTTGGTTGGACTCCCGGAGTTGGTGATGGACAGGGAGGCCTGGCGTGCTGCAGTTCATGGGGTCGCAAAGAGTCGGACACAACTGAGGGACTGAACTGAACTGATGAAGAGTGCACCATGTGAAACGTCGGGCTGGATGACTCACAAGCTGGAATCAAGATTCCAGGAAAAATATCAACAATCTCAGATATGCAGGTATCACTCTAATAGCAAAAGTCAAAGAGGAACTAGAGTCTCTTGATGAGAGTGAAAAAGGAGAGCTAAACAGCTGGCTTAAAATTCAACACTGAAAAAACTAAGATCATCACATCCAGTCCCACCACTTCATGGCAAATTGAAGGGGAAAAAGTGGAAGCAGTAAAGGTTTTCTTTTCTTGGGCTCAAAATCAGGGCAGATGGTGAATGCAACCACAAAATTAAAAGACTCTTGCTCCTTGGAGAGAAAGATATGAGAAACCTAGACAGCATATTAAAAAGCAGAGACATCACTTTGCTGACGAACATCTGCATAGTCAGAGCTATGGTTTTCCCAGTAGTCCTGTACGGATGTGAGAGTTGGACCATAAAGAAGGCTGAATGCTAAAGAATTGATGCTTTTGAACTGTGGTTCTGGAGAAGGCTCTTGAGAGTCCTTTGGACTGTAAGGATATCAAACCAGTTAGTCCTGAAGGAAATCAAACTTCAACATTCATTGGAAGGACTGATGCTAAAGCTAAAGCTCCAATACTCTGGCCACCTGATGCAAAGAGCTGATTCAATGGAAAAGACCCTGGGGCTGGAAAAGTCTGCGGGCAGGAAGAGGAGGGGGTGATAGAGAATGAGGTGTCTGAATGGCATCATTGACTCAATGAACATGAATCTGAGCAAACTCTGGAAGACAGTGGAGTATAGAAGAGCCTGGCCTGCTGCAGTCTAAGGAGTCTCAAGGCATAGCGACTTAGAACTTAGTGACTGAACAACAAAAATTAAGAGAATTTTGTTCCTTTTTTTTAAGTTCGAAAATGATCTTGTGGTGGTTAAAAATTAACAACCTGTCTTAGTGGCTCAGACAGGAGAGAATCTGTCTGCAATGCAGGAGATCCGGGTTTGATACCTGTGTCAAGAAGATCCCCTGTAGAAGAGAATGGCTACCCACTCCAGTATTCTTGCCCGGAGAATTCCATGGATAGAGGAGCCTGGCGGGCTACAGCCCATGTGGTTGCAAAGAGTTGGACATGACTATAGATTGAAATATTTATAAATGAAATGATAAAATGTTTGAAATGCAAAATTTATTTAGGTGGGAGGGGCTCGTGGGTGATTACACAAATGAAACAAGATTAGCCATATACTGATTATTGTTGAAGTTGCTGCTGCTGCTGCTGCTGCTAAGTCGCTTCAGTCATGTCCGACTCTGTGCAACCCCATAGATGGCAGCCTACCAGGCTCCACTGTCCCTGGGATTCTCGAGGCAAGAACACTGGAGTGGGTTGCCATTGCCTTCTCCAATGCATGAAAGTGAAAAGTGAAAGTGAAGTCGCTCAGCCATTTCCGACTCTTAGCGACCCCATGGACTGCAGCCTACCAGGCTCTTCTGTCCACGGGATTTTCCAGGCAAGAGTACTGGAGTGGGGTGCCATTGCCTTCTCTGACTGTTGAAGCTAGGTGATGATTAAATATGTGTATATCATACTATTCTGCCTACTTTTCTGTATTTAACATTTTTCATAATAAAAATTAAAAACAATCTTTGCAATGTTTAATATATAAGCTAAATATTTTTCTTATAATATACAGTCTTTATTAGTCAGTAATTCAAATTTTGATATGATTAACAAACAGCAAAAAATAACTACAGGTATATTTTATCACATCCAGTACTTCTTACATTTTCTTGATATCACTGACTTCCTTATAACCTTTTCACATTTTGGTTTCAATGTTCAATTCAACAGCAAATGTTTCCTAGGAACACAGCAAATATCTCACCATTTTTTGGCATCCAAAAAGAAATATTTTACATTTATTTGCAACTCACCTGCTGTGAAATCTTCAGTCAGATCAATGAATGCATGAGAATGTGGAATTCGCATTTTATTTCTAGTGGTCAATGCAGGATGCCATGATAAATTTCTAAAAAAAAAAAAAAAAAAAAATTTTTTTTTCTTAAACAGCAAATGAGTACTGTTTTAAAACAAAAATTTCTGCAAGTGAGATATTTTAAAAACTCATTTATTCTTAGCTTTTTTACATACTCTAAACTGTACTCCTTTGAAGTGCACAATGTAGTGGTTTTAGAGTATGTTCACCATGTGTAGTATGTGCAGCCATCACCACAATCTAATTTCAAAACATTTTTTTGTTACTGTGTTTAACTGTTGATTGGCATCTGACTTGTTTCCTCGCTTGGCTATTAAAAGTAAATGCTGTTATGAATATTTATGTACAAGTTTTTCTGTGGACATATACATATGTTTTTGATTTTTTTGAGTATAAGTAAGAGTAGAATTCCTGAGTCATATACTTTCTGAAGAACTGCCAAACCATTTTCCAAAGTGGCTTCATCATCCAACATTCTCACTAGCCATGTATGGGTGTTGCAAGATCTCCATTCCACTGTAAACACTCATTACTGTCCCTTTCTTTTATTACAGGAACCCTGAAAGATTCTTATGGTTTTGATGTCTATTTTCCTGATGTCTAGTGATGTTCATCATGTTTTCATGTGCTTAGTGGCCATTTGTACATCTTTGGAGAAATGTCTAATCAAATTCTTTGCCTATTTTTAAATTGAGTAATTTATTGTCTAGAGCTATAAGAATTCTTTATGTAGACTAGATCCTAAATCTTTATCTGGTGTATGATTTGCCAATATTTTCTCCCAATCTGTACACTGTCTTTTCAGTCTCTTGACAGTTTCCTATGCTGTATAAAATCTCTTTTTATTTTAATATGTCCAATTCATCCAATTTAACTTGTGTAGCTTTCTTTCTTTTACTACCAGGTATAATAATCCATTTCCAAATGCTTTTTTCTAAGGGTTTTATACTTTTAGCTCCTACATTTATTACTATCTTTAATTCTTTAAGTGTAAGAAAAGTAACTTGATATTTTCACGAGTGATACTTTCCCAAGACTGTGGAGAATGATAATTACCTTTTAAAAATATTAATTCCGAAGTTTTGAGCCATGCAAAAGAATGAATTTAGATCCCCTACCTCATACCATATTCCAGAAATTAACTCAAATGAGTCAAAATGCTAAAAGAAATAGGAACTCTTAAACATTGGTGAATGTAGAAATACAAAATGGAAAAGAGTCATGGAAAACAGTTTGACAGTTCTTCAAAAAGTCAGACACTGAATTGCCATTTGACTCTGCATTTCTATACCTAGGTATATACCTGTAGGAATTGAAAAAGAGGCATTCAAACCAATACTGATACATGAATGATCTCAGTAGCACCAAATATCCACCAATGGATGAATGGATAAACAAAATGTCATAGCCATACAATGAAAATAATGTCTAGTCATAAAAACAACCAGAGTACTGATAAATGGTACAATATGGATGGACTTTTAAAACATGCTATGTGATAGAAACTAAATTCAAAAGGTCATATCTTGTATGATTTTGTTTATATGAAATAACCATAATAAGAAAATTCTACAGACAGAAAGCAGATTAGTGGTTACCAAGTGCGGGAGTAAAGGGGAAAGGGAGCGTGAGTGCTCAATGGATTCAGGGTTTTCCTTTGGAGAGATGAAAAGCCACTGAAATCAGGTGATGGTTGCACAACATTGTAAATGTTCTAAATATTACTGAACTGTACACAATAATGGTTACCTTTAATAATGTGATGTGAATTTTACCTCACTAAAAAAACCAACAGTGCAAAATTTACATATACCCCTCATTTAACTTCTTCGGTGGCTCAGTGCTTAGTGGGCTACATACAGTTCAGGGGGTCGCAAAGAGTCGGACACGACTGAGTGACTTAACTAACTAATAGAAGTGAAGTGAAGTGAAGTCGCTCAGTCGTGTCCAACTCTTTGTGACCCCATGGACTGTAGCCTATCAGGCTCCTCCGTCCATGGGATTTTCCAGGCAAGAGTGCTGGAGCGGGTTGCCATTTCCTTCTCCGGGGGAGCTTCCCAACCTAGGAATTGAACCCGGGTGTCCCATATTGCAGGAAGACGCCTTAACGTCTGAGCCACCAGGGACGCTCCAACATCTAATATAACCTTAGTACATTTATCAAAATCAGGAAGGTCACACATGTAGACTACTGGGAACTACAAAAATAAGAGCAAGTTTAAACAAAATCATGCCCTCATAACTCCCCATCAGTGAAGAGTATTCCAGTGTCAAAGGCATTCCCATTGGTCAAGGCTCTGAATAAATCAGCTTCCTCCAAAAGGTCTTTACTCTTCTCTGTTTCATTATTATATGTTTCTCCACTAACAGTACTTTGGTTTGGATCAAAGTTATTAGAGAAACTCTCTGAGAGTGTATCCTAGGTATTCTGATTCATAGTTTGAATCTATAATGAATGTCTAACCAGGACCTGGCTCCCAAATACTGGCTGAACTGAACTGTAGTCTCAAGTAGCATCTCCTATTCTCTACTTCTAGTGAGAATTTGCTATTTTTTCACAGTACTATGTTCCAGTTCAACACAGACGCACAGACAAGCTGTCTCTGAAGAGCAATTAAAAGGTATTTAAGTCCACCTTAATTGTCAACACAATATCCGATTAAGGAGACAGCAAACAAGGTTCACCTGTGAATTTAGTTTTGACATGTTTAGAAAATGGAAATAATCGGATAATTTGTTATTTCCAGGTGGAATCAGGGAAAAAGAATAAGCATTCAACAGGAGAACATTTTCTCTATGCAAAGGGTCTGTGTTGTACAAACAGTAACTTCTTCCCAATAAACTTGTTCTACATTCTTTTTCAGTACATACTCATACTTGGTTCACTTCAGTCACTCAGTTGTATCCGACTTTTGCGACCCCATGAATCACAGCACGCCAGGCTTCCCTGTCCATCAACAACTACTGGAGTTTACACAAACTCATGTCCATTGAGTAGGTGATGCCATCCAGCCATCTCATCCTCTGTCGTCCCCTTCTCTTCCTGCCCCCAAACCCTCCCAGCATTAGAGTCTTTTCCAATGAGTCAACTCTTCAGATCTGGTGGCCAAAGTATTGGCATCAGTCCTTCCAATGAACACTCAGGACTGATTTCCTTTAGAATGGACTGGTTGGATCTCCTTGTAGTCCAAGGGACTCTCAAGAGTCTTCTCCAACACCACAGCTCAAAAGCATCAATTCTTCGGCGCTCAAATGTCTTCACAATCCAACTCTCGCATCCATACGTGACCACTGGAAAAACCATAGCCCTGACTAGACAGACCTTTGTTGGCAAAGTAATGTCTCTACTTTTTAATATGCTATCTAGGTTGGTCATAACTTTCCTTCCATGGAGTAAGTGTCTTTTAATTTCATGGCTGAAGCCACCATCTGCAGTGATTCTGGAGTCCCAAAAAATAAAGTCTGACACTGTTTCCACTGTTTCTCCATCTATTTTTCATGAAGTGATGGGACCAGATGCCATGATCTCCGTTTTCTGAATGTTGAGCTTTAAGCCAACTTTTTACACTCCTCTTTCACTTTCATCAAGAGGCTTTTTAGTTCCTCTTCACTTTCTGCTATAAGGGTGGTGTCATCTGCATATCTGAGGTTATTGAGATTTCTCCCGGCAATCTTGATTCCAGCTTGTGCTTCATCCAGCCCAGCACGTCTTATGATGTACTCCGCATATAAATTAAATAAGCAGGGTGACAATATACAGCCTTGACATACTCCTTTTCCTTTTCCTATTTGGAACTAATCTGTTGCTCCATGTCCAGTTCTAACTGTTGCTTCCTAATCTACATAGCGATTTCTCAAGAGGCACGTCAAGTGGTCTGGTGTTCCCATTTCTTTAAGAATTTTCCAGAGTTTATTGTGGGTCACACAATCAAAGGCTTTGGCATAGTTAATAAAGCAGTACTAGATGTTTTTCTGGAACTCTCTTGCTTTTTCNTTTCCAGAGTTTATTGTGGGTCACACAATCAAAGGCTTTGGCATAGTTAATAAAGCAGTACTAGATGTTTTTCCGGAACTCTCTTGCTTTTTCGATGATCCAACGGAAGTTGGCAATTTGATCTCCGGTTCCTCTGCCTTCTAAATATAGCTTGAACACCTAGAAGTTTACGATTCACATACTGTTGAAGCTTGGCTTGGAGAATTTTGAGCATTACTTTACTAGCATGTGAGATGAGTGCATTTGTGTGGTAGTTTGAGCATTCTTTGGCACTGCCTTTCTTTGGGATTGGAATGAAAACTGACCTTTTCCAGTCCTGTGGCCACTGCTGAGTTTTCCAAATTTGCTGGTATATGGAGTGCAGCACTTTCACAGCATCATTTTTCAGGATTTGAAATAGCTCAACTGGAATTTCATCATTTCCATTAGCTTTGTTCGTAGTGATGCTTTCTAAGACCCACTTGAGTTTGCATTCTAGGGTGGCTGGCTCTAGGTGATTGATCACACCACTGTGATTATCAGGGACATGAAGATCTCTTTTGTATAGTTCTTCTGTGTATCTTGGCATTTCTTCTTAATATCTTCTGCCTCTGATAGTTCCATACCATTTCTGTTCTTTATTGAGACCATCTCGGCATGAAATGTTCCCTTGATATCTCTAGTCTTCTTGAAGAGATCTCTAGACTTTCCCATTCTACTGGTTTCCTCTATTTCTTTGCCTTGATCACTAAGGAAGGCTTTCTTATCTCTTCTTGCTCTTCTATGGAACTCTGCATTCAAATGGCTATATCTTTCCTTTTCTCCTCTTTCGCTTCTCTTTTATTCACAGCTATTTGTAAGGCTTCCTGAGACAACAATTTTGCCTTTTTGCATTTCTTTTCCTTGAGGATGGTCTTGATCCCTGTCTCCTGTACAGTGTCATGAACTTCCATCTATAGTTCTTCAGGCACTCTATCAGATCTAATCCCTTGAATCTATCTGTCACTTCCACTGTATAATCATACGGTATTTGATTTACGTCATACCTGAATGGTTGGGTGGTTTTCCCTACTTTCTTCAATTTAACTCTGAATCTGGCATAACGGAGTTCATGGTCTGTGCCACAGTCAGCTCCCAGTCTTGTTTTTTTTGACTATATAGAGCTTCTCCATCTTTGGGTGCAAAGAAAATAATCAATCTGATTTTGGTGTTGACCATCTGGTGATGTCCATGTGTAGAGTCTTCTCTTGTGTTGTTGGAAGAGGGTATCTGGTGCGTTCTCTTGGCAAAACTCTATTAGCCTTTGCCCTGCTTCATTTGTACTCCAAGGCCAAATTTGCCTGTTACTCCAGGTACTGCTTGACTTCCTACTTTTGTATTCCAGTCCCCTACAATGAAAAGGACATTTCTTTGGGTGTTCTAGAAGGTCTTGTAGGTCATCATAAAACCATTGAACTTCAGCTTCTTCAGTATTACGGGTTGGGGCAAAGACTTGTATTACCGTGATATTGAATGGTTTGCCTTGGAAACGAACAGAGATCATTCCGTCATTTTTTAAGACTGCATCCAAGTACTGCATTTCGGACTCTTTTGTTGACTATGATGGCTACTTCATTTCTTCTAAGAGATTCTTTTTTTTTTTTCTAATTTTTATTTTTACTTTAGTTTACTTTACAATACTGTATTGGTTTTGCCAAACATTGACATTAATTCACCACGAGTGTACATGCGTTCCCAAACACGAATCCCNCACTTGTTAAAGAGATTGTCTTTACTCCATTGTATATTTTTGCCTCCTTTATCAAAGATAAGGTGTCCATAGGTGTGTGGGTTTATCTCTGGGCTTTCTATTTTGTTCCATTGATCTATATTTCTGTCTTTGTGCCAGTACCATACTGTCTTGATGACTGTGGCTTTGTAGTAGAGCTTGAAGTCAGGCAAGTTGATTCCTCCAGCTCCATTCTTCTTTCTCAAGATTGCTTTGGCTATTCGAGGTTTTTTGTATTTCCATATAAATCTTGAAATTATTTGTTCTAGTTCTGTGAAAAATACCGCTGGTAGTTTGATAGGGATTGCATTGAATTTGTAGATTGCTTTGGGTAGTATGCTCATTTTCACAATATTAATTCTTCTGATCCATGAACATGGAATATTTCTCCATCTATTAGTGTCCTCTTTGATTTCTTTCATCAGTGTTTTATAGTTTTCTATATATAGGTCTTTAGTTTCTTTAGGTAGATATATTCCTAGGTATTTTATTCTATTCGTTGCAATGGTGAATGGAATTGTTTCCTTAATTTCTTTTTCTTCTTTCTCATTATTAGTGTAAAGGACTTCTAAGAGATTCTTGCCCACAGTAGTAGATATAATGGTTATTGAGTTAAATTCACCCATTCCAGTACATCTTAGTTCGCGGATTCCTAAAATGTCGATGTTCACTCTTGCCATCTCCTGTTTGACCACTTCCAATTTGCCTTGATTCATGGACCTAACAACATTCCAGGTTCCTATGCAATACTGCTCTTTATAACATAGGACTTTACTTCCACCACCAATCATATCCACAACTGGGTGTTGTTTTTGCTTTGTCTCTGCATTCTTTCTAGAGTTATTTCTTCACTGATCTCCAGTAGCATACTGGGCAGCTATTGACCTGGGGAGTTCATCTTTCAGTGTCATTTCTTTTTGTCTTTTTATACTTTTCTAATTACATTCAAAATAAACAGACTCAGGCTAGAGAGTCTATGACAAATTTAACATAAAGTTATTTCAGACAAGCTTTCTCAGGTTCCCAACAAGCTTGTAAATATAGGCTAAAAGGAATTAAGAAAACACAACTTTTACATAGATGAGCTCTACGAGGCTAATCATGTGGCTGTCTTTAATTAAAACGCAAACAGTTACTGATTTAATTTATCACAGGATTTTTTTATAGGTTTACTTTGAAATAAGTTATAGCTAGAATTTTGGAAAACCTCAACTACTAATTTTTGACATTTTCTCCTAGGAGCTATTTAACAAAACATACATTTCAAAAGAAGAATCTAGAGTAATGATACAGCAAACAGTATAAAGTGGCTAACTATGGGCCAAATGCAAATTAAAGATATATTTCATTTGACCTACACATTATTTTAAAAACCTTGAATTCAGAAGTAAAACAAATTAAAAGTCATATTTGAAATAAAAATTAAGATTTCCAGCTTCTTTTGAAATATTACGTCTGGCAAGCAACTGGCCCTTTTCAGACATAGTGAGTACCTGCAGGCAGGTCAAAGTCCAGCCTTTCCAAACTGATCACTCACTTTGGTTTCCTTCTGGATCCCATGAGACATTTGAGTTTGCAGCCCCTACTGAAACATCAACTGTAATATTGCTATCTTGAACATTTCAAATCAATATTAAAGTTCTTGACAGTATTTTAAGTTTTATACTTTTTCCATTAATATCTCTTAAAAGGCAGTTAGCAGATTCTTATAGTTTATCTATCTATAAGAGTCTATTTTACAAATAGTGTCTATTTACCATTCTGATGACTTACCAAGCCAAAGTGAGGGGAGAGAGAAAGAGCTTCCATTTCTTTTATGGTACATTTTAAGATGACTGAAACCTGTATCTGCAGTTGTTTAACAGAATTAAATTGTTTAAAAATTCAAATAGCTGAAAATAAAATTCATTTCTCCTCTTGCCTTTAATGCTGCGCTTTGTACACAACATAGTTTTTCACTAAGAAACAGATAGCAGGAAACTTCCCTGGTGGCTCGGTGGAAAAGAATCCACCTGCTAAAGCAGGAAACACAGGTTCAACACCTTGTCTGGGAAGATTCCACATGTTGCTTGACCCTGTGTTTTAGAGCCCAGATGCCAGAACTTTCAAAGCCCACGTGCCCTAGAGCCCAGGCTCCACAAAAAGAGGAGCTGCCACAATAAGAAGCCCATGCACTACACCTGGAGAGCAGCCCCTGCTGACAGCAACCAGAAAAACCTGCACAGCAACAGAAACCCAGTACAGTAAAAAGAAAACAACAACAACAACAAAAGCAGACAGCACATTTTTAAAGCAACTATACCCATATAAACTATAATTTTCTCAACTCCATTTGATGGGCAAGGTCACAGATGCAAACTGCTCTGATGACAAAGGAATAAAACAGCAGAGATGAAAAAGGGGACAGGTCTGAAAGCCAAGATGAATCTATCTGTTAAGATGTCTTAACCTTTGTAGAAAATTTCAGTTATTTGTCCCCCACCCTCCTCCCTGCCATCGCCCCACAGGAAACATAATTATGTCAACGTGTTCATTTCTGGGCATCATCACCTTCAATTTCAAATAATAGCATTTGTCAAAGAATGAATTTAAATGTAATTAATGTCAACTGTAGCTTTTAGTTGCCTATAGTAACAGCTCTTGGAAACGACTGCTAATCCACCCACTTTTCAACGATCAGCTTATACTGAATTGTTTTTAAGATACTCAGGTAAAAGCAGTTACTAGGAGATGGCAATGGCACCCCACTCCAGTACTGTTGCCTGGAAAATCCCATGGACAGGGAAGCCTGGTAGGCTGCGGTCCATGGGGTTAAGAGTCGGACATGACTGAGCAGCTTCACTTTCACTTTTCACTTTCATGCATTGGAGAAGGCAATGGCAACCCACTCCAGTGTTCTTGCCTGGAGAATCCCAGGGATGGGGGCGCCTGGTGGGCTGCCATCTATGGGGTCACACAGAGTCAGACATGACTGAAGCAACTTAGCAGCAGCAGGAGATGGCTCTACTGTCAGTATGGGTCTAGTATGCTTCTCTAAGCTGCCTAGTCCAGTGGTTTTAAAACATTTTTGCTCAAACAGACTCTAAAAGAATTTAGAAAAACCTGATGGCTCAGCAGGTAAAGAGTCTGCCTGCAACACAAGAGACACAGGAGATGGAGTTTCGATCCCTGGGTGGGGAAGGTCCCCTGGAGGAGGAAATGGCAAGCTGCTCCAGGATTCTTGCCTGGAAAATTTCATGGACAGAGAAGCCTGGCAGTCTACCGTCCAAAGTGTTGCAAAGACTCATGCAGGAACGACTGAGCAACTAAACACAGATATATCCCTTAATACATTTGAGCTCACTTCTAAGAAAGCCATGTAAATATTTTCATTGTCTTAAATATCTTCCCAAGTCAAGAGACGTAAGAGACATGGGTTTGATCCCTGGTTCAGGAAGATTCCCTGGAGGAGGAAATAGCACTCTACTCCAGTATTCTTCAGAGAAGGCAATGGCACCCCACTCCAGTACTCTTGCCTGGAAAATCCCATGGACAGAGGAGCCTGGTGGGCTGCAGTCCATGGGGTTGCTAGGAGTCGGACATGACTGAGCAAATTCACTTTCACTTTTCACTTTCATGCATTGGAGAAGGCAATGGCAACCCACTCCAGTGTTCTTGCCTGGAGAATCCCAGGGATGGGGGAACCTGGTGGGCTGCCTTCTATGGGGTCGCACAGAGTCGGACATGACTGAAGCGACTTAGCAGCCAGTATTATTGCTGAGAGAATCCCATGTTTAGAGAACCCTGGCAAACTATAATACAAGGGGTTGCAAAGAATCAGACACGACTGAATATCTGAGCCACAAATAGCTACAAAATATGTAAATACTTAAATCTGTTAGAATTATTGATTTTTTAAAATAAAATGATTATCTAATGGAACAAAACAGCCCAGAAATAAACCTACGTACTTACAGTCAATTAATCAAAGACAAAAGAAAAAGTGAAAGTCTCTCAGTCGTGTCTGATTCTGCTATAGAAGTACTGAACAGACATTTTTCCAAAGAGAAAACGCAGATGGTCAAAAGGCACATGAAAAGATGCTCAAAACTGCTAATTATCAGAGAAATGTAAATCAAAACTATAATGAGACATCACCTCACACCTGTCAGAATAGTTATCACCAACAAGAACACAAAAACAAATGTTGGTGAGGATGTGGAGAAAAGGGAACCCCAGCACACTGTTGGCAGAAATGTAAATTGGTATAGCCACTGTGAAAAACAGTATGGAGGTTTCTCAAATATTAAAAATAGAGTTGGGCCTCCCTGGTGGCTCAGTGGTGAAAAACCTGCCTGCCAATGCAGAAGACATGGGTTTGACCCCTGATCTGCGAAGATTCCACACGTCATGGAGCAGCTGGGCCTGTGTGCCCCAGCTACTGAGCCTGTGCTCTAGAGCCTGAGAGCCACAACTACTGAAGCCCGAGCGCCTAGAGCCTGTGCTCCACAACAAGACAGACCGCTGCAGGGAAGCCCACACACCTCAACTAGAGAGTAGCCCCGTTCACCACAACCAGAGAAGAGCCTGCACAGCCAAAAATCAATACAAATGTAAAATTTATTAACTTGTATATGATCATATATGAAATAGATCTCCAGTCCAGGTTCGATGCATGAGAGAGGGTGCTCAGGGCTGGTGCACTGGGATGACCCAGAGGGATGGGATGGGGAGGGAGGCAGCAGGGGGTTCAGGATGGGGAACACATGTATACCCATGGCTGATTCATATCAATGTATGTCAAAAACCACTAAAATACTGTAAAGTAATTACCCTCCAGCTAAGATAAACAAATTAAATTTAAAAATTATAAAGAAATAAAAAAGAGCTATCATATACTCAGCAATTCCATGCCTGGATATATATATCTTAAAAAGATAAAAACACAAATTCAAAAAGATACATGTTCATAACAGCATTACTTACAAAAGCCAAGATATGCAAGCAACCCAAGCATGTTAACAGATGAACAAATGAAGACGTTATCTATGTTATATACACACACACACACACACACACACACTACACACACACACACACACACACACACACACATGTATGTGTGCGTGTGTGTGTGAGAGAGGTATACACACATAACCACATATACTCACAATGGAATACCTATCCATAAAAGGCGAAACTTAGAGACCATTATGCTAAGTAAAATGTGTTAGACAAAGATAAACACTGTAAGATATCACAGGTATATGGAATCTAAAAAATACAAGAAACTAGTGAATATAATAAAAAACAAATAGCTTGGCTCACAACTATAACAGAGAACAAACTAGTGGTTACCAGTGGGGAGCGGGAAGGAGGAGAGACCGTACAGTGGCAGGGGAGTAAGACATACAAACTATTAAGTATAAAGCAAAGACATATTATACAACTCAGGGGATAGTGCCAATATTTTATAATAACTATAAATGGCATATAACACTTAAAACTGTGAGTCACTATACTGTACATGTGTAGCCTATACAATATTGTATAGCAATTAAACTTCAATAAAAAAATAAAAATGATTATACTTAAAAATGTATTCAGTGGAATATGGAATATAGATACCATATTGACTGTTACCCACCATCATCCACATATACCCATAAACCACATAAAAAAACTCCTCTTCCTATATCCTTGAGCTTGTACTTTAAATTTTCTTACAAAATTTTATGATGATGTAAAATGTTTTTATATCTGGTCTTTTCAGTGATCACTCTATCATGTATCTCCAAGAAATGTATGTCTTCAAATTGGTACTGAAATTGGCTTCATGTATCCAGATGTTCAAAAAAAATTCTCTTTGAGGTTATTTTAACTACTACTGTACAACCGATGAAAATGCACATGCTTTGATAGCTTCTTAAATGAAGGGTAAAATTTTATTGGAAATCCATTTTTTGAAGAGATGAATGGAGTTTTAAAATATTAGTTTCAGTTCGGTTCAGTTCCTCAGTCATGTCCGACTCTTTGTGACCCCATGAATCACAGCACTCCAGGCCTCCCTGTCCATCACCAACTCCCAGAGTTACCCAAACTCATGTGCATCAAGTCGGTGATGCCATCCAGCCATCTCATCCTCGGTTGTCCCCTTCTCCTCCTGCCCCCAATCCCTCCCAGCATCAGAGTCTTTTCCAATGAGTCAACTCTTCGGATCTGGTGGCCAAAGTATTGGAGTTTCAGCCTCAGCATCAGTCCTTCCAATGAACACCCAGGACTGATCTCCTTTAGGATGGACTGGTTGCATCTCCATGCAGTCCAAGGGACTCTCAAGAGTCTTCTCCAACACCACAGTTCAAATGCATCAATTCTTTGGCACTCAGCCTTCTTCACGGTCCAACTCTCACATCCATACATGATCATTGGGAAAACCATAGCCTTGACTAGACGGACCTTTGTTGGGAAAGTAATGTCTCTGCTTTTGAATATGCTGTCTAGGTTGGTCATAACTTTCCTTCCAAGGAGTAAGCGTCCTTTAATTTCATGGCTGCAATCACCATCTGCAGTGATTTTGGAGCCCCCAGAAAATAAAGTCTGACACTGTTTCCGCTGTTTCCCCATTTATTTCCCATGAAGTGATGGGGCCAGATGCCATGATCTTTGTTTTCTGAATGTTGAGCTTTAAGCCTACTTTTCACTCTCCTCTTTCACTTTCATCAACAGGCTTTTTAGTTCCTCTTCAGTTTCTGCCATAAGGGTGGTGTCACCTGCATATCCGAGGTTATTGATATTTCTCCCGGCAATCTTGATTCCAGCTTGTTCTTCTTCCAGCCCAGCGTTTCTCATGTAATCTGCATATAAGTTAAATAAGCAGGGTGACAATATACAGCCTTGACTTACNTATGATAAATACATTGTGATTATGTATTTTTTAAACATCTTTATTTTTAGATGTATTTTAATATTTATAGATATTTATATTTAATATTTATTTATAGGTATTTATAGATTTATTTATCTATAAATATTTATAGATTAAAATGTCAGGGGAGGGAGTGAGAGGGGAAATGAAGGAAAAGTTGCAAAAGAAATAAGACGGGCCAAGAGTTGCTGAGTTTAGTTGGAATATTATATGCAAATTCACGTCCCATATGCTCCACCCTTCCATATGTTTAAAGTTTTCTATAATAAAGTAAAAAAAAAATTAGAGCTGCTGATTTACCTTATTCAACTTATGGAAAATGTTTGCCGTAAGATACAACCAAGAAATCCAGTCCTCACTGTCAAACCAATCTCCAAATGAAGGTTATTTTGTGTTAAGAATTTGACCTCTCTTTTTCAATTAAAATAAATGTGTTAACATGTGTTTCAAGGAATAATGTAAAAACTGCTGAGAAAAGTACACATTATATATTATAGGAAAGATTACTAAAAGCAGTCAAGATTAAAACAAGGTAGTTTTGATAAAACTGTTTTAACAATTTTCTTAACAGTTTATAAGAATAAGATAGTAAAGTGACATGCTGTTTATCTTTAATGAACTTAAAGCAATGCAATGTGAAGTACAGCTAAAAGAATTTATAATACAGTAAGTATGAGAAAAATGTATTAGTCGATTAAATGTATGTGAATATTGAACTCTGGAATCTAGCTTTTGGAGTAATTAATTAAAAGTAATCATAAGAGGAACTAAAAAGCCTCTTGAAAGTGAAAAAGGAGAGTGAAAAAGCTGGCTTAAAGCTCAACATTCAGAAAACGAAGATCCTGGCATCTGGCCCCATCACTTCATGGGAAATAAATGGGGAAACAGTGGAAACAGTGTCAGACTTTATTTTCTGGGGGCTCCAAAATCACTGCAGATGGTGATTGCAGCCATGAAATTAAAAGATGCTTACTCCTTGGAAGGAAAGTTATGACCAACCTAGATAACATATTCAAAAGCAGAGACATTACTTTGCCAACAAAGGTCCATCTAGTCAAGACTATGGTTTTTCCAGTGGTCATGCATGGATGTGATAGTTGGACGGTGAAGAAGGCTGAGCGCCAAAGAACTGATGCATTTGAACTGTGGTGTTGGAGAAGACTCTTTGAGAGTCTTTTGGACTGCAAGGAGATCCAACCAGTCCATCCTAAAGGAGATTCAGTCCTGGGTGTTCATTGGAAGGAATGCATCTAAAGCTGAAACTCCAATACTCTGGCCACCAGATGCGAAGAGTTGACTCATTGGAAAAGAACCTGATGCTGGGAGGGTTGGGGGCAGGAGAAGGGGACGACAGATGATGAGATGGCTGGATGGCATTAGTGACTCGATGGACATGAGTTTGAGTAAACTCTGGGAGTTGATGGACAGGGAGGCCTGGAGTGCTGTGATTCATGGGGTCACAAAGAGTCAGACACTGAGCGACTGAACTGAACTGAATCACAAAAATGAGAAATAATATCATTTCTTTCTTATATCTTTAGACATATCACATTTCCCCCTACGACTTTAATAAGGGGAAAAGGTATACACTAGAAAAAAACATTTCACTCATGGAACCAACATGTAAGTTTATTTTCTATCAATATAAGAAAGAAAAAATAAACGTTTCATAAGACAAAATAAGATATCTGACTTTAAATGGAATTTTCTTGATATGATTTGATAAAATAGATTTTAGCTACTATGTTATAAAAAATGGATACCAAATATGAAATAAACTATGTAAAAGTTTTATCCATAGGTTTAGTGGTCCCTGAGAACATTTCAGTCACACCTGAAACGATCATTGTCATGATCCAAAACTACATTTGCATGAAAAGTACCTTCTTTCCATTTAATTATGTGTCTTAGGGACAAAATACTAAGAATCGCTAAAAGGTTGGCTTTGTTGAAATTGGTGTTTCTTATGGATACTCTTTGCTATGCTCTCCCAGGACCCTTTCTCAGTAATTATTAGATTCTTTGACAGTAATCAGGGAATGGAGGAGGCAAAGTTATTTAACAAAAGGTGTCATTACTCCCACAACCCTTCTCTAGCACACCTGATTTTAGAACATCTTAAATGTGGATCAATGTACTCTTTTTGCTGCCAAGCTTCATCTGAAGGTATTGTGAAAGAGGAAAATCTGGAGATTGTATTAGTTTACTATATCTGTGTTTGATGCTCTATGGGTTTTTACTACCCTGGAAATGTACCATTTGTGAGTTTTAGGAAGGGTAAGGAATATGGTGTCTTAAGTCATTTCAGTGGTGTCTGACTCTTTGTGGCCCTATGGACTGCAGTCGGCCAGGCTCCTCTGACTATGGGATTCTCCAGGCAAGAATATTGGAGTGGATTGCCATGCCCTCCTCCATGGGATCTTCCCAACCCAGGGATCGAACCCATGTCTCCTGAGGTTCCTGCCTTGTAGGAGGATTCTCTAGTGCTGAGCCACCAGGGAACCCTCAAGGAATATGGCATTCTTATATGAAAGAGAAGAAAGTTATAGTGATAATGGGTACATACTCAGGGTCATCAATTTTAGGTAGGAGTGCCTATGAAACCTGAGGATCTAGCTGCTTAAATGATCTGTGTTTACAAATTCCTTTGTAAGTCTTCACTTATCGTAAAGTAAATAAACACAGCCCATTGTACTGTGTTTCCAAAGATGGACACATTATTTCCTATCCCCCATACTCTTGTACGTTTCAATTAAGACTTGCTCACATCAAAAAGTAGAGTCCACAATCCTCAAATTCCCTAGAGTATTAGCTAGTTCCTTGGTGAGAATACAGCAGTGAAGCTGTTTTACTGCTAGGACTGGGCATTAAAGAGATCTCCAGCTTCTGTCTACAGCTCTTGTACTGCTCCCTCTTGGAAAACAATCACTATGCTACCAGGAATTCTAAGCTAACCATGTTGGAGCACCACCAGGGCCCCCTGTGATGAGAACAATGGTAATGGCTGTACATAATTGAAGGCAAGAACACAATCCTGGAAGACCAAGGTTCAAATGCCAGATCTGCCATTTATTTATATATTGCAATGGTCACTTAACCTTTGAATTAGCTGGCTCCTTGAGAGCCTCTTGAGCTACATAGCTATCTGTTGTGGGAAAAACATGAGACAATTCCTGCAAAGTGCCAACTCCAGAGTTACTAAGTAGTTATTTAAAAATCCATATAGGCTTTTTTGAGATTTTCTTTCTTCTCATCATTCCCCATCCAATCCCAAGCCTTACAGAACACAATAAGTTGTACAACCTGAAGTATGCCTCCTCAGGACGGGCCTGGTGAGCAGCTGGATATATGAGAGAAGAGTGGGAAAAGAAGTATCTCTGGAGAACAGAATTACTCTGGTAAATAGTTGATGGGTTATTCATTCACTCTTGGACCTCTATTAGAATCATAGGTGTGGGACAGACCAGATAAATCTTAAGGACCTCTAAGAAACAGCATCTTACGTTCATAGAACAGAACGTGGAGATTTCTTTGAGCCATATCCTTACTTGGTCCAAAAGTTCCTACCTCCATAGGGTAATATTATACCTGAGAGAAATCATAGGTCAGGGAAACAGAAGAGTTGGAAGTCCGAGGAGAACCACAGGCTCCCATCTCTACTCAGGACTTCTATGGAACTCAGGGAACTACACATAGCCCATAGCCTAGGCCTCCAGACTGTTAAAAACCAAGCATCTGTAGGGCATTCTCAACAGTATATACAGACTTAAATCATGCAACAGGATGCTAATGAAAGAGGATTTAACCTGCAGTTTCAGGAATTACAAATTATTTTGATTCATTTTACCCTAAATTGAAATGATAATATATACCAAGCTTACT
>SJYQ01000837.1:800877-823867 GCA_006410935.1 Redunca redunca | reverse complement strand
GCTCCAACTGTGCTTGTTAAATATGCAAAAAGTAATAAGTAAAAAAAAATGCTTTTATCTCAAAGAAGGAAACATTTTTTGATATATGCTAATAGAAATATGTTGAATTCAAAACACTTTTAAATTCATCAATATTCATGAAGAACTATTATTGTTGAATTTACTCACACAGAAACTCAAAAGCTCTTTTTCTGAAAGATTACTACAAAGGAAACACATCTAAAAAATGTAACATTTAACTAAAAACAGTGAGTAAATTTTAAGACTAACATCTTAAATTCACTTAGAAGAAACCAAAAGTTCACTTACACACAACACTGCCAACCAGAACATAAAACAAAGCAGTATGATAAATCACCAGGGAATCAGGGGTCATTTAACTGACTCCCCAAACCTTCTGATAGGACTCCAGGAAATAAAATTATGGATCCTTGAGTAACATGTCACTGGAAATAATGACATCATGTAGAATTCTAAGGCATCAGGCTAAAAGTTTTTCACTATTTCTGTGGCTTAATTTTGAGCGGGTAAAAAAAAAGGTCTAGAAAAGAGAGAATTAGTGAATTCATCTCCAATAAAAAAGTTTCTTTAGGAAAAGAGAAAAGTTAGAAAACTGATGCTCTGTTTCTATGCAAATACCAATAAAAATCTTATTTCTCAAGTCCTAATAGATTTCTTTAAACAACAATGTTAAAAATACATACGGTGTATAAGGTGAGAAAGAGAGGGGGCTGGTAGGGGAATTCTAAGAAAATATGAACCATCTCAGAGCTAGTTTTTCTGTTACGATTATGAGTACTAATGCTGATAATAAAATTAAAAGCTCTCTTGAGAGCTTTTACTTGGTTTCCTTTTGTATTATAAATCTCTTAATTTTCATATTTTTTCTAAATAATAGATTTACATGAAAAATATATTATTTCATTAAGATAAATATTGGCAGTATTTTCTGTAATGCTACAGAAAGCAAACAAAATCAGCAGTAAAAATTAATGGTGATTTAATAAATCAGTCATTGATTATAATGTGAGAAAATTACATGGTTACATACAAAAAAGGAATTTCTGAATTGAGATTAAATACCTATATTTAAATAGAAGATAGTTTTTTCTGCTAATGGAGGAAAAATATCCACCCACATAACTAAGTTAAAAATGGCTGCTTCCAATGCCATTAATATTTCATTCAAAATATTCAAGCAGATGCTTGTGAAGTAAAGAGTATGGCAAAAGTTTGTCACATACCTACATTAATATTCCCATGTGTACACCTCGGGCCTGACTCAGTTATGTGTTTAAATTCTGTGTATAAATCATAGAAAATCTGAACAGACCAACAATACATTTGGCTTTGATTAAAATTACAGGTACAAGTGTTTTCACGTCAGTACTAAAAACAATATTCTGAACGCTTATGCAGCATCAGTTTCAAATACCCTTTTATAGAAAATGCTCATTAACGATAACCTCACATCACTGCAAAAGCTGCTCTAACACTTAATAGCTAGGTGTTATTTCTCAATAATGTGGCACATTATTACATTATTTCAAGTCATTATGAAGTGAGGTGGAGGCACAAACTGAAGCCTCACCTTTGCCCATTTAACACACTTCAATGATTCCTGGTATCTCAGGAGATTTAGCACCATTTCTGTCCTTATCAGATAACCCCACTGTACCAAGTAAAAGGGATTTTTCTACCTATCTCTGTTGCTGGCTTAGGCTGACCACCTGCACCCTTACTCCAGATCATGTTAGTTTTACCTGTGGGCAGTCTCCTTTTTCCATGTTCCATGCCTGTACTGGGCCACTTACAGCCATGGGCTTTTCAGCACAATCCCATGGGAATACTTAGCACTCTATTCAAAGATCACTGCAAAATTTTCCAGAAAATTTAGGTTCGAGTCAAATTTGATTAAGATAATCTTGGGATCAGGCATAAATATGCACAATATTTAAGCTACAAAAGGTAGATTAGGTTTCTTGATAGATAGTGCACTGCCAAACTGAAGTCACACAAATAGTCCAAAATGTTAATACCGATGGCTTTTTAACTTATGCACCTAATCATATGTCTGTAACTTATAAAATGGATATGACTAAATACATTTATCTTATTTTAGTAACACATTAATGCCTGCCCCAATAGAGAAATCTTCAGCTTTCTTTTGTCTAAATAATGATAATGCTAGCTATAGTCATCCTAATAATGCTCTTGACAGAAATTCTTTGCTGCCAATTTACATAATTTCATTTTAAAAGGTTGTATCAGGACAAATCTTGGATACAAACTTGTTACCTATAATAGGGTTAGCCATTATTTTTTAATCTGTAACTGAAGTTTAAATGATAAATATCTTGAAACAGCAGAGTACTGCTCCAGTATACCATAGTATATCAGATTATAATGTATAAAAGAGTAAAAGTGAATGTATCTTCAGGCAGAATAAGTTTTTAAAGAAGCATCAGAGGACAAAAACACTCTCATCTAGAAGTCAGAACAAATAAATAATTTATGACAGTATCACACAATATCTAGGTAGTTATTTTTTCTAGGCAGTTGTTATTTTTCAATTATCTATAATAACTGTTTCATAAGTTTAAATTTCATAAGGTCAAGCCATATCATATTAAAGATATTCCAAGCATTTCTGTTACTAAAATGGAGATTATCATAAAATAAAAGAGATTACCATAAAATAGCCCAGACCAGAAATCACCATCACATTCTCAATCACACGTCTACCCCAGGTAAACAAGCAGGGGATCGGCCTGTGGCTTCCCACGCCACAGCCACACTCAGTGCCTCTCGGGTGTGGCTGCAGAGCCAAAGCAAGACCCACATCCAGTTGCTCTCTCAAGCGGTGTGCTCTTCCAGACAGATTTCAAAGTTTGAGGGGAAAACAGGTTTCTCATTAAAGAGTCACAGTGAGTCTTTAAAAGGTCACTATGACTAGCATAAGAACACTCATATTCTTTACCAAGAACTTTAAAAGAAAAGGGACAGAAAATGTGATAGTTTCGCCTTGGAATAGCTCAGATTTTGACAATTTACTTATCTTTTTGCCTGTGAATCACATTTTGAAAACTAATCATAAAAATATATTACTTCTCCAAAACCCAGAAGGAAAATTCATTAGATTTATAGTACTTGGGAAGACAAATTGATAAAGATGGTTCCCTACACCTGCTGGAAAATGAAAAAAAAAAACACAACCAAACAAGTATTCTGTACTCTTAAAATGTGTACTTTATCAAATATAGAAAACATTAACCAAGTTGAAGGTATCTCATGAAAAGTATCTTGCTATCATCAATTCTTGTGTTAGGAGGACAGTTCTATTCAAATCTAGAGGAACTATAATGGAAATCTTCAGATCACAGGATAACAGGCAGTTTTCTCTAAGAGTGGCATTCTTGGATATGTACAAGCATACATACTGGTCAAGGACAGAGTATACATGGACAAGTTTCCAGAGCTTAGAGAGAAATGTTTACATTTTCAGGCAATATTAATTGCTCTTTGAACACAGAAGGAACATGGCTTATCAGTAAGCATATGGGAGTTAACATGAGTAAGGTGGGAAAATCAACCAAGATGGCAGCTATCCATAGTATTCAGATTAAATCTTTCCATTTCTAAGAACATCTAATGAACCAATATTTAAATGGAGACTTGCAAAGTTTGTATCTCTAATTTCCAGAGGGAAAATGATTAAACTGGCTCTACACAGAAACCAGTGGCAGATCAAATCCATACTGTTTGAGGAAATTTATATGTTGACCAAATGTCCTTTAAAAATTAAGGATTTCCAATAAGATGGGGTTTCCCCCATAATGGTAAAAGCAATCAGTTCATACAGACACACAGTCCCTCTATCACCAACATGTACAATTAATTACATGGTTATAATCATATTTACTCACTTTCCTAATAGTATCTGTGGCTGGCTGGATTCATTTGTGATACCAAATATATCAGGAATTAAGTCACCATTGAAGCTGAAAAGAAAACATTAAAAACATTAAGCAGCTATTCTATTGAATTCTCACTTCCAATTTAATTTAAAAAAAAAACTTTGGGTACGTGTGGTAAACACACAACAGTGTCTGTTGTAGTCAACTGAATGTCAGAAGTGACAAGTTTAACTTTTGTTATTGGACCCTCTGGCCATCTCGGCAATAAGAATGTGTTTCAGATGGCCCAGCTCCACAGACGATAGGGCCTGTAAGACACTCTGAGTGAGAGCAAAAGAGCTTAGACTATCAGTGACCCACAAGGACATGCAGTATGAGCAAGAAATAAACCTCTGTTGTGAGATTGTGGTGTTGTCTGTAGCCTCTGCATAGTCTAGCCTATCNAATGTCAGAAGTGACAAGTTTAACTTTTGTTATTGGACCCTCTGGCCATCTCGGCAATAAGAATGTGTTTCAGATGGCCCAGCTCCACAGACGATAGGGCCTGTAAGACACTCTGAGTGAGAGCAAAAGAGCTTAGACTATCAGTGACCCACAAGGACATGCAGTATGAGCAAGAAATAAACCTCTGTTGTGAGACTGTGGTGTTGTCTGTAGCCTCTGCATAGTCTAGCCTATCTCTGAGTAATAAGGAAACTGTAATTTCAGAATCATGACTCTCCTCCTTATTTAGTCAGATGGGCTTAGGGGAAATAACCCACAAAAGTAATCCCTAAGATGGTGTAAAAATTTATACTAGCCATTGAATATTGTGACAACAATGAGAAACACCTAATTATAAAATAAATCAAGCTGAAAACCTTTCAAAGATTAAGCCATGGATTAAAGTTCAGACTTCTAATAGTCACTGACCTACTGACGTACAACTATGATTTTAATAACTGTACAAAAGGCAGCACTGGAAGCAAGAATGTGTCTGTACATTGTTTAGTCCCCAAGACAGTATCTATATCATTATCAGAATCCTAACAGCTATTTGAATTAACCTTATGTTGGTACAGAAGTCTACTTCAAGGAGATAAACGATAATACTAAGCAAGAGCTGTAAAAAAGGACAAAGTTTTTCCTTAATATAAAAATAGTTCTAAGTCACTAGAAGAAATCCTCTACCCCTCATATTTGTCAATCAAGCACTAACAGTTTTATCCAAGAACAGTTATCTTAGTTCTCTGAATAATGACATGGCTAGGATTAATAAAGATCCATCATGGACACCTTCAAAGCTATTAAGACAAAATCAAAAAGACAAATCTGTTTTCTTTTTCCAAAATAATGAATTTCATTTTTCTCTTTCTTCCATCATGGCAAGTAAATATCATATAATTAAGAGGGCAGGCCCCTATCAGCTTTAAAGGGAGAATGAATACAGAGCCAATACGACTGAGCAAAGTAGTTCACTACATGAAAGAGTTTATTTTATGTTTGTAAGTTTAAAACCATCTCAAGGGAAGCAAGCACATACTTACTCCATAATTAGTGGTTCATCTTGAAAAGTCCTATTGAGTATGGTCATATTGCTAGGATCTGTAAAAGAAAAGAAAATACATAAATGAACAGGCCTTTTATATTCTTTTTTATATCTGCACTCAGGGACAAGAATAATCTTTTACTCTTTCCAAGATTCATCTCTAACTAATTCCAACTTCCACCATTAATCACTAGTGAGACACTGTAACTTAAGTGGACATCAAGTTTGTAAAGATAAACTACTGGGAAAGTCTATGGGCTTCCCTGATGGCTTAGATAGTAAAGAATCTGTCTGCAACACAGGAGACATAGGTCCAATCCCTGGGTATGGAAGATCCCTGGAGAAGGGAATGGCAACTGAGTCCAGTATTCTTGCCTGGAGAACTGCCTGGACAGAGGAGCCTGGCAGGCCGCGGTCCATGGGGTCGTACCGTTGGACACGACTTAGAGACTGACACTTTCACTTTCATACTACAGTGAAGATATCAGCATTATAATCACTTCCTTTTGAGTCTTCATTCTGAAAATCTCTTACATGAGCCTTCTTTATATATGGTTTCCCACTAGAGCAGCTGTCAATTAAGATTTTGCTGTAAAGGACCCAATATGTCAAAAGTACTTGATTCTAAAATGTCCATGCTCTCTCTCCTCAGTCCTTGAAATCTGGTTCTATGAACAAAATTGCCCACTCAGGTGTAATTAACTGGCTTTTCAGGTAAGATTTGAAGATTCCTGGGAGGACAGGGTAGACTGTCTTGCCTGGAGAATCACATGGACCAGCCTGGCGAGCAACAGTCCACAGGGTCACAAAGAGCTGGACATGGCTGAAGCGACAGCACGCACGCGTGGTAGACAGACTCTCAACATTTAACCTTTTTGTGCTTTCCTGTGCTGGGGAGACCAGAAACCAAAAACAGTGTTTCTCAGACATCCTTGCATCTAAGATTCTGAATAGTATGTGAGCCCTGCTAATTAGAAACACTATCGGTTTTGCAAAGCAGGAATGGGGTGAAGGCTGTGTTTCTGCCATTTCTGTCTTAAATGTCTGATCACTGAATTGTAAGTACTGAGGGAGCACCTGTTGGCTGCTTTCTGATGGTAAAAGGGCAGTAGCTTCTTCAAAGGCTTTGAGAACTGTTCCTGAAAGTTCAACTTAGTGTGTGTTCTTGAGCCAACCCAATAGCTCTGTAAAGCATAAAAACCTTTTAATAAATCTCTCTTCCCTAAGCTAACAAGAATGGATTTTGCTCCCTAGAGTTGACTGCAGATCACTTCTAGGTTGAAAAAGGAGAATCAGAAAACAAACTTTAAAGAAGATTTTTAGAGACAATTACTGACACACAAGAACTGCATTTTTGAACAAATTTTTGAACATTATTTTCGTTACATTTACCTAAGAACACCAGGCATGTTTTTCCTTTTAATATCCAGTGACAAATATTAAAAGACACTTAAAACAAATTCACCTAATGTTTGATTCTGTCCCCAGAAGATAACAGCTCCTAATTCACCACTGGCATGATTTTTGGGAAGATACGTCAGAAGGACATCCATTTGTGAATCTCCATCATAATCCCCTGGGACTACACTGGTTATCAATGTACTGTAATTACTAAACAAACAAACAAACAGACAAATATTTTAATAAACATTCCAGTAGCGCTATAATAGAAAAGGACTTTTATACTATACAAAAATATTTTCAATGCAAAATACAAAAATTGACAGAACTGATTAATTTCATTGTCTTCTTTAATAGCTTATCATCCTTCATGTATGTAGGCTTCCTCGGACTATGAAAGAATTCAGGATGAATGCAGAGAGTCTTAAGAAATGAGAAAAAGCTGAAATATTTATTAAGAGGAAGTGCAGTTCTATGTTTAAGTGTTGACTTAGTCCTTTCACCTAGTTCTTTTGTGAGAGATACCAGGACCCATGAATGGTGTTTATANTACAGTAAAATGAGGAAAATACTGAAAATAATAATATTTAGAAAAAATATATAATAATAGCTTTATTTTAATGCAGCTACTTACTATGTGTCATATTATATCAAGTGCTTAACAGCTATTATTATTATCTGATAATCTCCATTACCTGAAATAGGTACTGTTCTTCTTATTGAATAGATCAAGAAACTGAGGTTTGGAGCAATTAAGTTGCTTTCTGAGTTAAACAGCTACTTAAATGGAATAGCTGGAATTCAAATTCAGTTGTGTTGTCCTCTAAAATTGATTCTCATTATGATAAAATACTTTTTGTAATGTCAATTTCCTCAAAGTATTCTGAAAATACTTTAACCTTTCCCTGAAAAATAGCTGGTCTTTAAAAATGATGCCACAGTAACTGCACATGCTACTATGCAGCAAGCTGCATGCAAGTGCATACCCTGTTGTGCACCTGTGTATGTGTGCATGTGCAGTCATGCATATGCTGCACATACGTGACAGTAATACTTGTTTAGATAAATCCATGATTTGCGGGCAAAGGCTACCCTGAAATAGACAGGAATACATTACAAAGGACTAGATGGGAACTTAATCCTAACCAGTTTTATTCCTAAAATTGCCTTGCTTCCTTATGGCTCTAAAAATAGGAATTTGAACTTTAAAAAATAACAGATTGCAATATGCATTGATCTCTTTTTTCAAAGAACCGACTAAAATTACATGGAATGAATTTTTTTTTTTAAAGCATAACCCTCAAAGACAAAGAGATCATGAAAGGACACAGCAGATGGAGAGATGCTAATTGACTTAACAGGGGGAAAGGAAACAAGAGCTGACCCTTGAAGAACACATGGGGTTAAGGACACTGACCAGCTGCAGCTGAAAATCCACATATAATTTTACAATTGGTCCTCAACATCCTTGGTTCTGCATTCATAGATTCAACCAACTGTGGACAGCATAGTATTGCAGTATGTATTTAGTGGAAAAAAGTATGTATATAAGTGGACCTATGCGTTTCAGACCTGTATCATGCAATGGTCAACTGTATAGCTTATATACACTTTAGCTTGAAGTGCTTAGAGAAAAGGCTCAAGAAGCTTTTTGCCTTGAAGAACCTTTGAAAAGCTTAGAATGTGGAGTCATCAGAAATACCAGATGACAAAAATAAGGCACAAGGCTGAAAAGAGATTTAACTGAAGGTCTGTGATGGTTCCTTTTCCTTCTTGCTCAGCAAGGCATCAACTAGTTTATTTCTGGGACGTTTCAGATGTCAGAGATTTAAGTTGCAGGAGATGGTAAGATATTAGTCTAAGGCTAAAAACAGGAAGTTAATGGAAAGTCAGCAAAAGGAATATGGGCCTTTGATCCCAGCTCTGTCAAATCCCTAGGATGCCTGTCAGCCAGGAACATATCCACAGGGCAAGAGACAAATCCCACCATGCAGAGTTTCCAATGAGTTCCTTAGTACTTTATTCTTAATAAAGTTCAATAAAGAGCTAACTGCCTTTTAAAGAAAACTGAGTATTAAAGAGAGCCAAACAAACAGCAATAAAGAGTCTGAAAAAACCAAACAGATAATAGTGAACAAAACAAAGCTTCAAAACTATACTTAAGGACTTAAGAGAAGAAAATATATCCATAAAAAAAAGAATATAGCATGCTAAGACAAAAGAATAATAAGAGAACAAAGAAAACTTCTTGGAGATTAAAAAATATAACAGACGGCCTTTCCTGGTTCCAAGACAGCCCACAGTCTGCCTATGGATTCTGTTTCCCCCCTGAATAAACCTTCTTTCACTTCAAATGACAGCTAACATAAAAATATCCAATAAAAGGCTCAAGATAAAATTAAGAATTCCTGGGTGGGGGGAAACCCACAAAATGACAGAAACAAATGAAATAAAGAAATAAAGGATGGAGTTAGGCAATCCAATAACCAACTAGAAAGGATTTCTTAAAGAGAAAACAAAAATAGAGAAATAAGAACATTTCAAAAATCCCCCAGGTATAGAAGACTTGAAGGGGCCCATCTACTGCCCAGAATAAAAAAAGAAAAGCAGTCTATACCAATACATACTATGAAATTTCAGAAAAAAGGGATAAAGAAGACACCCTAATAGCTTCTAAAATTAAAAATAAAACAAGCTATATTTGAAGGATTAGGAAAAAGAACAGCAATGGATTTTAAATCAGCAACCTATGAAGCTAGAAGACTATAGGTCAATCAAAGAGTAGAAAAAGGTTTTGGAAATGGAAGGACATACCCACTTCCAAACTTCTAGAAGGATACACTCCAGTGAAGTAAATGAAGAAGCAAAGAACAAAATGATCTAAGAAACAGGGATCAATCAAAGAATAATAAAGGGAAAAATCTCCAAACAGTGACTCTGCAGAAGGCCTAGGGCATGAGAGTTCAGATTGCGAAGGAGTGCAACAATGCAAATTCTTTACTTTCTGAGCCACTAGGGAAGCCCCAAAATATGGAAATAAAGACCAAAACAACTCAAAGTTTGAAATGTGGTTGTATTTGAGAGAGGAACAGAGGAGTAGGTGGAAAAAACAGTGAAGGACAGTTATTATTTGAAAAGTATACTAAATAAATACAAGAATTTCTAAATTTGTAAGTATGTAGAATGACATTACATTAATCAAACAAAAATAAATTAATTGGGATTTAAAAAAAAAAACAACTCTGTGGAACCCTAATTTTTAACAGCCCATGAATTGCCTTAACTTCTAATCTTCCATGTTTGAATTTAAGTTAAATATTAAAGAATCTCAGGACTCATTAGGCCACATGTGAACTTCTTAAATTTTTGGAACAGCTTCTGAAGTAATATCTGATCTTTCTACATACCAATTCATCCTGCACATGACTTACAAGTAAATAAAAAAACTTAAAATACCGTTTTCATCACCTCTGTCCTTCAAACAAGAACCTGTAACAATTTTCCATTTTTCATGGGATTGAGGTCAATGCTGATATTTATGAAGATTTAGTCTGACTTGATCTCATCTTCCTAGTCCATCTCTCTCCAAAGTGTACCCTCTACTTCTGTCAGGCAAATTTTTTCATCTTCTCTTCACAACATGCTATTTTTTACTGCCATTTCTTATTAATGCTGTATCCTGAAAACTGAAAGCACTCACCTAAATTTTACCTCTTTTAAGGTCAAGCTCAAGTTCCATAACTTTCTAGAAGCTGCCACTTTAGCCTGCACTGACTCATCTCTTCTTCTAGACAGCGATTCAATCCTTGCTTCTTGTAATTTCAAAACTGTTGGCTCACTTTGAATGAGTCACTGTGTTTCATGCAAAGCCGGTCATATACGTATATATATATAAAACAGGACAATTATTTGAACATTGAAAAAATTCAGTTTGATTGGAATTTCCTCAAAAGTAACCAGTTAGTCCCCTAGCAGTCACCACCTACCAGTCAATAAGGAAAAAATTAAAACAGAAGTCACTGACCCCACAGCAAACTCCTCTTTCAGACTGCAAAGTTGACCTGAAGAGCCTGTGAGCAGGCTGTTCCCACAGGCACACTCAGGAAGAGGGACAATCCCTAAGACATTTAAGAAAGCATATCAGATCACAAGGGTCTGAAAGGTGCTTATGTAGGAACAGACCTGGATCCACTCAAAATTATTTATTTTTTAACTTTAAATTTTTGTATGTTAACTAATTTTCCTAACAAGTTACTTGCTTCATACCTCATAACTAGTGGTTTTCTATCACGACATCATATTAGGGTAAAACTGATTTCAAAAACAATGCAATTGGTTACTGCATGTTATTACAACAAGGACCATTTTACAGAAACAAACACATCCGTACTTACTTCAATGATACATTTACTTTGGGTTTAAAATAGGGTGCATTCTGGTCTGCCAAAAAGACGATTAAGTCATTTCCTAAAAGAGGCAAATACGTAACATTAGAAAAATGCTTCCCATTAAGACATCTAATCAGTGGTTACAAGAGGCTTTCTAGGCCCTGTTTTCAACAAGAAAACTTTTATTTTACTCCAGGTTGTCTGCCCTATCGAGGATGCCTATCAGACTAGCGGAATGGTGATTCCTAATAGTATACAACAAATTCAATATTCAAAGCAGCAGAGAAACTAGAAAGATGAACATGGAAAATATACTTGGTCCTGCCTCCTCCTAGGAGTCAGATCGACTGACTTAAAGGAAGCATATAAAGAATATGCCTGTGTTAAGTCATACCCTCCCCAAACCTAACAACTCAACCTCTTATAAGGCTGTTATGTTTAGTTCATTGCACAGATGCATCACACCAAGAACACAGTAACTTCTTACTGTAGGCATCTGACTAGAAACAAGGGTGTGATTTCGTATTTAAGCAGAAAAAAACTGAATCCTCCAAGACCAGTCCCTTCTGGCTCCTAGAGATCCGCCCCCTGCCCCCCAAGTATTCCTGGAGTTCAAGGAGCACTCATTGGAACAGACTTTTCAAACTGTTTAGCCAAACACACGTCATCTTTAAAGTTAAAGGGAGAGTCTCTCTCCACTTTGGATGGAGCAGCTATAGGTTAGGCAGTCTGCCCCCTTCCTGCAGTAAATGGAGTCATATAAAAACAGGGGATATACCCAAGGTCCAAGGTCCACCAGAAGTTCTGGGGTCCCAGAAAGGACTCCAAGAGGTCTGGGCCAAGATCCTGTCAAACTTTGTATAAGTGCTTCACTACCTTCTTTCACAGCCTTGACCTTAAATAGAACCTGTTTTCTGGGTACTCAAGAATACTGAGACCCTCTACTGCCCACTGTCAGCATCAAGATTTACCAAAAAATAGTTTAGTGATGGTTAAACCAAAGAACTTCCAAGAACCTTAAGCTCAAAAATAAAGCAGAGATTTGGAAGAGGAGGGTGGTGGCCAAAGCAAGGAGGTCTTCTGCACACAAAAGACTAGGCAACTCAGAAAGGAGAAAAACCTGCAGTTTGAGAATCCTCTTCTAAAGAGACACTGGGTTTATTAGTGGTGCCTGCAAAATACTTCAGTTAATTGTGGAGTGTTTAGTTCTTGGGAAGGAATAGTAGTTTCAAAGAAAGCTGGGACCCAGACAAAGGGAGTGGAGGGTGAATTAAATTAATTAGGAGGTAGGGAGAAGTTCTTTATCAAAGGAAATTACCAAGTTGCACCTTTTCCAGTTCATCAAAGAGGAAGGGAGACTGGAAGAAGTAAAGGAAATAGGAATGAAGGGGCCTTGGGAAGGAACGTATAGAAAGCTAGAAAGACTCCTGGGGATCAGGAAGGACTCTGGAAGGCAGGTGATTCTATGAAGGGGGCGGGGTGCCTGAATGAAGGTCGCGGTCTTCTCAAGAAAAAACAAAAAAACCTGGGGTGTTTCTAGTGCGGTCAAACTCTGAAGTGGTCAATCCAAGACCCGGGTTTGAAAAAGATAGTAAAAAAAAAAAGGGGGGGGTGTCAAGGAAATTGGAGATAAAGGGAGAAAGATAGGGCTGCCACAGAAGGGCCGGGAAAAGCAGGAGAACCGGCCCCCCAGGCAAGGGGCGTGGGGAACACCGGGAGGGGCACGCGGACAGAGAGGGGCCAGGCAAGCACTGACTTTCCCGCAGCACGAAGAGGTCCGTCTGCTTGTCAGAGTTGAGGTCTCCGAAGGCCGCAAGGGTGCCCCAGGCCTCGGCCCCAAAGAGCTCGGCCGTGACGTTGTGCAGCGCCCGCGCCGGGACCGGCCCGACTCCCAGCAGCGCGAGCCTCCCAAGCAGCAGGGCCAGCAGCACCCAAGAGTCTGGCAGCCGGCTCGCCGCCGCCATGGCAGGCCCTCCGCCCCAGCCCGCCGGCCCACTGCCGCGCTTAACGGCAGCCGGAAAGCGCCGTGCCGCCGGCAGAGAAAGAGCGCAGCTCCGACGCCCGTACGGCCGCGGCCTGTTCTCTTACTCTCCCCTAGGGCTGCCCCTCTGACGCTCGGGAAGCCGCGGAGCTGGGTTGAAGCTGGCCCTCAGCTCACTTCCGGCCGGTGCGCCTCCCGACAGTGTCGCGCGGGGGGCGGGGCCGGCCGGGCGGAGCTGACAGGCGGCCCCGGGGATGGTGGCCAAGGCGGCGGCCCGAGCGCGATGGCGGGGCTCATGGCCGAAGTGAGCTGGAAGGTCTTGGAGCGAAGAGCCCGGACCAAGCGCTCAGGTTTGGCTGGCTGGGACGCCACCCCTTCCCTCGCACCACAGGGGTGCTCCCCCCTCTAGCGCTTTGGGCGGGAGGCAGATAGGGGTCCTAGAATGAACCTGTGCCCGCGAGTTTCTCCTTAGAAAGCAGACGGTGGTCCCTGACTTCCTCTTGATGTCTTCCTCCATTAGGTGGTGGCCCCACCTTTATTCCGTTTTGCTTTCCCAGCTATATTTCGCGTGTGCTCCCCCTCGAAAAGTAGGTGGTGGTGCCAACTTAGTCTGGAGTCTTCTTATTTAGAAATCAGACGGCGACCACATTCGACAGCCTGCTGTTCGTGCCTGTATTCCTCCCAGAAGAAAGTCAGAGCGTTTCATTCTTATGACTAGGGTCTGGGCCTAGAAAACCGGCGGTTGCTTGTTGCCTTATTTATCTCCTTTTTACATCACAAGTTCTGACCTCTAGTCTATGTGGCAGAAATTGAGGGGGACGGGGCCTCAGGCAGTGAAGGATGTCACCTGAGCATAGTTAAGGCTCAGAGGGAAGTGGGCCCCTTCCCTGGGCAAGTGGCCCCAGGACTCCTAGTTCTCAGTTGTGGCTCCCAAACTCGATGCCACCTAGGTTAGAAGACGCTGCGCAGGCAGTTATAACAGTTCAAGTGTCCTGAACTGACTTGTTCAAATTGCAAAGTCACGACTTTGAAGTTAGCACTTCTGGCTGGTAACTCATCTGAGAGCCAGGATTGAAACTTCTTATTCCTGGCTAGATGTAATCTGGAGCTAAAAAGTGCCCCTATATACAGGAAAGATGGTGGAATGACCAAGTCTTCAACTAAGAATCTTCCCTTTTGAAGGATTGTTGTTACTGTGTTAGTTATTGTTGTTACTGTATAAATTAGTTAGCTAAGGTCAAAGTTGATAATCTAATACCAGTAAAAAACACAGCTCTAGGAAAGCTAACTCTGCATTTGCATTGGTATTCAGGAGTTTGTTGTTATTTTTTTACAGCTAATACCACCCCATTATGTTTTGGCTTTTCCCATTTATGAAGTTCTTGTCTGTTGTGCAAACAACAGAGTGCTTAGCTTTTTTTTTTTAAGTGTCTAATAAATCATACAGGAGAAATTCAATGTTTTTTGCTTATTTCATTCTGTTTTAAACCTTAAAAAGAGTTCTGCACATATTTACTTAGGGTTATAGCAAAACTACCACTGAAGTATGAGAGAACTTTTCAAAAACTAATCCTTAGTACATTTTAGAATCGATACAGTTACGTACAGTAGTCACATATGTTTTCTTTAACAGTGTTCTCAAATTTTTTGTGTCATATTGAATTATTTAGTTGACCACTAGCAATGAGTCTGTCTGAGCTATAAAAAGTTTTATTTGGTTGATAATATCCCATCAAAGAGAGTAACTGGAGTTTTTTTACAGGAAACTGAGCCCTACCTTCAACGTATATTTTTACAGCGTTTCTCTTTTCCTCTAATACACGTATATAGGGTTTATTTTCTTCTCCAGTTTTAATTTTCTCTGAACTGCATGTCTCCAATACACATATATAGGGTTTATTTTCTTTTCCAGTTTTAATTTTCTCTGAACTGCATGTCTTAACAGTCAGCTTTGAAAACCTACCTTCTCTGTCTTTACTGAGAAAATAAAATTCAAATTTTAACTATTGTTGAATGTGGTCACTTAAATCCACGTTCATGTACAAAGTAGTTGAATACATTGTATAAATGTTGGATGTTCCTATATGTTTGCATCATAGCAGTAAAAGATAGCATTGGAGATCCCTCCAAATTAGTTGAGGTTTCAGAGTCTTCTATAACTGTGTAGACTGTAAAGTTTCTTAAGTGAATCACTGAGTTCTCTGAATTGTTTGTTACTTTTAGAGGAGTGTATAAACTGAGTTTTGTTTGAAACTTGGACTAACCTGACTCAGATATACACACCACTGCAAAGTTCTGAGCCATTGTTACATAGTAGCATAATCACTTCACTGCTCAAGAGAGGATGCTGCTCTTATGTAATGTTTAATAAGTGGCTATTATATATTTCCTGCCTCATCCATATAAGCAAATGTAATTTATCAAAGCAAAGAAAATCAAATTTTCTAGTCATAAAAGAAAATAAAATTATAACGAGCCTCAATTATTGCCTTTGTTGCACACTGCATCATGTTAATAACTGCTCACACTGCTTTCAATTAATCTAACGCTGATTGCTTCTAACCTTCACTAAACAGTTTTGAAAATTGCTATAGTTTAGCCTGCGACGCTTATGATTAGAGTCAACAATTTGAAATGGCCAGCTCACCTGATCCAGTCGTCCCTTCTCCACCAGCTTTCTTAAGGTCTGGTAAGTGTGGAGACCCCAAAAGGGTCATTCAGTAATTTTAAATATATTTGTTTCTGAAGGTTGCTATCACCATATATCATTTTGGTTTTTATTTTCTCTTTGGTGGGCCCAAGCCTGAGCACCATTTCTGTTATTGTTGAGCTCAAGATTGCACTGTGTGTTGAATGTGGTCTGTGGTATAAGAAGCCTGAGAAGTACAGAGTGGAGCCCCTGCCTTAACACTCTGTTTGATCAGGGGCCATTCTTCAGTTTCTGGGAGCCTTAATTGTCACCTTTGTAGATAAAATGCTTCTTCAGTAATTTTTGTCTTCTTGCATAACAAAATAAATTTTACAAATTAGAAATTTTGGATCAATGTTCCAATTATTTTCTCTTCATTAACTCCCTGTGAAGTAGGTATTTTTATATGCATTTTCATAGGAAAGAGAAGCCCACAGAATTGAAGCAGTTGTCTGAGGTCCTGAAACTATTACTTTTCAAGGCCTTGTGGTTTGCCTTCTATCCCATGGTTTGCCTTCTATCCCATGGCTTCCTTAGCTTGGAGGGGGTGTTGGTGCACTGGCTCTTAGAGACCATTTTCAAGTTGGATTAAAGCTGGGGAATTGTTTCCCAGGTGAATGTTCTGGGTTTTGAAAAAAAATCTGGAATAAATCCACGCATTTAGAAAATACTACATATGGATTCCCATTAGGAACCCAGGCCTTTGAATGTATCCTAAATAGAGGACTTTGTTAAGTGGCCATGGAGCTGAAATGAAGACTGAGCCACCTTGGGCCATTTGAAACCTGTTCTGTGCTTGAACACTGGATAAAGCCTGTTGGCTAGAGACAACTTTGTCTTCGTGTGCCTTAAGCAGAATATTCAAGCCTCAGGACTTCTTAACAGGTAGATGTGAGATGAGCCAGTTAGCACTGAAAAATTGTTTTTGGCTTCACTATAAACCATTCAGAAGCGGTTCCCCCCCTCCTCCCTCCCTGCCTCACACACTTATTTTGATTTGTATTTCAAATCCTGTTTTGGCAAGATGAAGGGGAAAATTCTTGAAGAACAGATAGAAAATACCTTAGAGAAGAATCACAAATAGAAGAAAACAAAGCTTATACTTTAAGCAAGGAAAATGATCCATGTCTTTAGTTGTCATCTGCTAAATGACAAAATAGTACATGTAACATTACCAATGGATTTCTGATTTAATCTTTGAACTAGGAGAACATCAGGACATCTATCTTTGAACTGCACTTTCTTTTAAGCACCAGGCTCTGTTTTTCATCTTGGCTTTCCTAATAAGAGCTGGTGGATTTTCAGCACTGGCAGAGTCATTCAATAGTTATGGGGGAATGGAATGCTAAAGGTATACCTTTATGTATCAGTAGTCCTGAAGATTTCAAAACCTAAGAACTATGTAACTTACACAGTGTTTAAAGCCATATACAAGAAGTTTTTCTAGTACCATATTATTAAATTGGAAATAGAATGTGCCAAGAAACAAAATAGAAAAATACCAAACTTAATATTTATAAACCATTTTAGAAGATGGATTCCATAAAAATTACTTTCAGTGGTGACACTTGGGGTTTGTCTAATGAAAACTTACTAATGACTGTAAAAAATACTTAAAACTTTTATCTGTTAAGTAGAGTGGTTTGCATAGTTTATTTACTAATTTGGAAATACTGCATTTATGTTGGAAATGATTTGTGTCTTGCTATTGTAGTTTCCTTGGACGTTATCATGGTGGGAGAGTGTTTAACGGTGTGATTTCATATACCAATCATTTTAAAGCATGTCTTGTGTTTATAGCTGAGCTTTTCCTTAGTACCTTTGGGTAGAAACTATTCAGTGTTACCAAAAGTGAAAGCTAGTACCTTCATTTTGGAAAATTAGTTTCAAATGTACCTAGATTATTTTATGCATTCCAGCTGTCTTTATCCCTGCTGGATTTGTTTCTGCTATGTCTCTTTTCATTTCTGCTCTTTATTGAATTCAGTGTGTCCTTCATTTCTGGGTGTGCGTGCTTGAGTTGTGCTGTGACTGCTGATGTGTCAGTACGCGCTGTGCTTGAAGATGCTTTCTTTATTTTGACTGCTGAGATCCAAAATGGGATCTTGATGTCCAGGTTTTTCTTTAAAGAACCTCTGGGGCAAAGCATACAGGACAATGAATTGATAGGCAAATTCCGCCACCAAAATGAATTAACTAATTACTAGGTAAAGAGTGTAGCATCCAGTAACTTAGACTGCTTCCATTTCTCATTTGACCACTGCAGTTCTATATTAGGTTAGCAGAGTTAGTCAGCTAGAACAATCACTGTAATTGACATTACAGTTCAGGTATTTGTAGTAATTGTTATGGCATTTTGTGATGAGGTAAGAAATGTCTCAGCATTTTTAGTTTTATTCTTAGATGATAAGATAATTTAAAAAATCATACCCTACAATGGATCACTGGTTTATCTCTGTCTTGGCTCTCTATGTTTATCAGCATCTAAAGGAGTTTATCAGCATGTGACTTGAGTTTTTTTCATTACTTACTTCTTTTTAGGTTCTTTGGTTAATTTGATTTGATTTTGAAGGGGCATATCAATACCTGGTCAAATTTTATTGTATATTCTGGGCAGAACTCAACTTTTTATTTTGTGTGTCTGACACTTGCTTCTTTCTGGTCACTTATACAGCAGGCTTATTTTCAGCCTAATACAACAGTCAACTACTTACTGAGGGTTTTGTTTTTTGGTTTTTGTCTTAAAAAGACCGTAGGCCTGAGATTCCTGAACTGTTACGTGTTGTGGCAACACACATGTAAGAGCCTTACACGTGTAAGAGCCTAAGGAGAGCATACTCATTTTGTGTTCAACTATTCCTGAATCTAATCCTGGCTCTGTTTACTATTTGTTTGATTTTGAGCAAGTTACTTTACATCTTTGAGACTTGGTTTTCTTCTCTGTAAATATAAGGGTCATAAAACTTACCTGAAGGGATTATTGTGAGGATTAAATGCATGAAGCAGGGCACTCAAAAGCTGGTGCTCTGGGACAACCCAGAGAGTTGGGGTGGGGAGAGAGGAGGGTGTGTGGGAGAGGGCGGTTCAAGATAGGGGGGAAACATGTACACCCGTGGCTGATTCATTTTGATGTATGGCAAAAAGCACCACAATATTGTAAAGTAATTCAGTTCAGTTCAGTTCAGTTGCTCAGTCGTGCCTGACTCTTATCCCATGAACCATGAAGGGTGCTGTTGCGCCCTTCTCCTCCTGCCTTCAGTCTTTCCCAGCATCAGGGTCTTTTCCAATGAGTTGGCTCTTTGGAGCTACAGCTTCAGCATCAGTCCTTCCAATGAATATTCAGGGTTGATTTCCTTTAGAATTGACTGGTTTGATCTCCTTGCTTTCCAAGGGACTCTCAAGAGTCTACTTCAGCACCACATTTTGAAAGCATCAGTTCTTCAGTGCTCAGCCTTCTTTATGGTCCAATTCTCACATCCATACATAACTCCTGGAAAGACATAGCTTTGACTATATGGACCTTTGTTGGCAAAGTGATGTCTCTGATTTTGAATATGCTCTCTAGGTTGGTCATAGCTTTTCTTCCAAGGCAAGCATCTTTTGTCTGCAGTGATTTTGGAGCCCAAGAAAATAAATTCTGTCAGTTTCCATTTTTTCCCCATCTATTTGCCATGAAGTGGTGGGACCAGATGCCATGATCTTTGAATGTTGAGTTTTAAGCCAGCTTTTTCACCTTCATCAAGAGCCTCTTTAGTTCCTCTTTGCTTCCTGCCATTAGGGTGGTAGAATGATTATTGCTTGCATCTTGGAAATGTTCACTGCTCTTCTCTCACTCAGTTATGTCAAATTAACTAATGTTTAGTGGACCTATCTGATGTTGTGGAAATTCTGTAATACAGTTGGCCCTCTGTTGGCTCTACAATCTGAGAAAGCAGAAGGCCAACACAACCATGCCGTTTTACTTAAGGGGCTTGAGCAGCCATGGTTTTTGGTGCGTTTGGCAGGGGTGATGTGATCCTGGATCCAATCACTGGTGGATACCAAAGGACAGTCTTAATTCCAGTCTTAGAGATACTGGTAAATGATAAAGGTCTTAAAGAGGAGCTTATAACCTGATGGAACTTTCTGCAAAGCTAAAGATGACTGCAGTGCTTTTGCATGCCTATAGTCTCTAACAAGCAGTTGTTTCCTACTTAACTTTACTATCTATAGCCATCACCTCCCATTGTACCACCTCTCTACCTAGTCTGTTCTACAAGCTTTTATTTTTCTAGAATAAAGAACTGATCCTGTTATTCCTCTGACTGGATGACAAGCACCACTTGNGCCTTGGCTGCCTTGATTAGCAGTTGTTTTAAAAAAGTGAAAACATTGTTGCTGGTTTTTATTTTAGTATTTTTTTCTATAGATTTTATTAGTTTCTTTTTACCAACAATGATGTGACTTTATCTTAGTCATTTGAAAAGAACTAGTTTATTTTTAATTTCTTGATTCTCTTTCAGTTCATATTTCACAAATTTCTTGAGGATGTTGCTTTTTATTGATGAACAGATATGATATATTAAGGGACTTCCAGAATCAGTGAGAATCTTTTTATGTATATAATTGAAATTGGCTATTTTTATGCGTTCTGACATATGTGTTATCATCTTTCAAACTTTACATAATTAGTTTTGTCTTTCAAAATATACATCAATTAGTTTTTGTTATAAAAATTTTTTAAAGCTTATTGTTTTAATTGTTGTACTTCATTATCAATAACCTCATACCATTTCCATGGCCTTCCTTTTCAACCATTTAAGATTCAGGTCTTATAGGACTTGAATTTTTTCAAATATTTAAGCCCTGGTCATGTTATTGTTGGTGTGATAGAGTTAGTCTGTTAAAGCTGAGAATGTAGACTGGCAAGAACAGGCCCAGAGTTTGGGACTGGGTAGTTGAGCTTTGGATAGTCCTTCATATATGTGTTCTTTCTCTTTCTTGTATGTTTTGAAAACATACTCTTCTCAGGTGCATGACTTGTATTCATAATTGCATTTCTATCCTCTTCCAGCAGTTGAGCCACTGAAGAAATTTCTATATATTTAAATTATATTTTTTTCAATGTGGTTACATTTACTTTTGAATTTTGATCACAGATACCTGATGGTTGATTATAGTTATAAATCACTATTATGCTGAATCACTTTGGCTGCTTCAGTCAGTGGACTGTTTTTTTCTGTGGAGTTTTTAGTCTGTATGTAACAGAGCACAGTGCGCTCAGCCCTTAGTATAGCAGCCATTGCTATGCCTCATTACTCTGCACCCTGTCACCAGGCAATGGGTCCTGCTCAGCCATTGGTTGGTGCCTCAGTGTGTCCTGCCCACTGGCAGCCACTGTCAGTGAGCGACTGTTAGGGGTCCTGCTCAGCTATTGGACTGCACAGCTATGGGCCCCACCTACAAGCAGCCAACTGTTCAGGAGTGACAGTTAGTGAGGGGAATTAGACAACAATGGAGTGGTGGTTGTGAGGTGGAGAGTGAGGTAAGAGGTGGATCCTGGCCTTCTCTGGGAAGCTCTCCAGCTCACCCAGCCTTGGGCCAGTGGGTGAGCTGGGGGGCCCAGAGAACAAGCTTAGGGCTGTGTTCTGTGGGGCTTCAGTGCCCTCACCTAGGCCATCCACTGGTCTTGGCCCAGGCCTTGAGACAGTGGTAAACCTCTCCCCTATCCTAATCTCCCCTATCCTGCTGCCTAATAGCAGTGGCAGTCTGGCTGGGTCACAGTCTGTGGGACCTGGTCCTCGCTATACAGGTGGCCTGAGGAGCTTAGGGCCAGTTGTGTTGGGCACCTGGCTCCCGCAGAGATGACTGCTGGGCAGAGTCTGGGGATCTGGCCCTGAGGGAGCTCCCAGCTGAGCTCCGCCTCCTCTTAACCACTACTAGGACCTTGGAAGGTGAAAGCTGGGCCTTGGGACTTGGCCCTTTCTTGTTAGGACAGAGAGTAACTTTCTTTGGTAGAGGTTTACGGAGACATTGTTACCTGACCGTGACCCAACTTCAAGAACAAATATGACACCAAGAAGTTTGCAAAACAACTAACCATGCCCTTCTCACCTTTTGATTTTTAAAGGGCTTTGATGAAAGCTTTCAGTAAGTTTGAGGTTCTTAGGGCATGAGCCACCCATCTCTTTGCATGACACCGTAATAAACCTTTCTCTCTTCCAGACTCCAGTGTTTTAATATTATTTGGCCTTACTGTGCATCAGGCACACGGACTTGTGTTGTTCAGTAACATATAGGGCAGGTTATTCTTTTTGATTATTAATTTTAATAATTTGTCTAAACTTTTTAACAGCTAGTTTACGCTGATTTCAGTTTCTTGTTCTTTTTTCGTGTATTCTGAATATGTTTCTGTCATGAATTTTTATGTGTAAACAAATGACAGTTGTGCAGATCAGGTTAAAAATTAAGGTCAGTGAACTGAACTGATAAACTTACTGTGATATTCAATTTTAAATATTTTGATAGAAGCATTTACTGTTATATTTATTTCAAGGATGGAAATTTGGCTGAGGTATCAAGCAGCCTGTGTGCAGGGGTGTGTGTGGTGGTTGTGTGTACGTGATTTGACTGTAGATCATGCTATCTTAATGTAGGTGGCCTTACTATATTCTCTCTTTAAGCAAAAACGATAAATGAGATAAATTTTGAACTAAGCAACCTGTAACTGATTGATTCCAAACTGGGCAACACTTAGGTTTTGACCATTCTGGAGCTATGGGTTTGTTAAGTGACTTCACCTAGAAATTTGTAGTAGGAAACCTGGAGCTCTAGAGAAAATGCATTGTTCATCATTAATCGTTAGGCTTAGTTTATATATTTATGTCTCACTGCGTGACATCTCCAACTTTCATACATCTAAGGACATTTTAAAAATATATCTTATTTAAAAATAGCTTTTAAAGATTTTAGTTTTTAAACATAATGTCATTTGATATTATGCTAGGCATTGGTAGAAAGCATTGATCATTTGTATTGATATATATATTTTTTGCTTTGAAAGGATTTATTACATTTAGATTGAGCCTTTAAAATATGGCTCATATA
>SJYQ01000837.1:752630-793379 GCA_006410935.1 Redunca redunca | reverse complement strand
GGCTTGAAAAAAACAACCAAAAAAGAGATAAATTAGAAAACAAACTAAATGAAATGGGAGCACTTCCCATTTGAAAGAAACTAGATAAAAGTAAAATATCATCATATAAATAATCCAGTTGTTTTTAAGCATGGTTGCTCATTAGAAACACATCTGGAGCTTTGGAGAAAAAGAAGCAATACCTAAGCACTTATATTTTTCAGAAAATCCCAAGAGAATTCTGATATTCTGGATTTTAAATGTGATTACAGATTTTTCTATTAAATGGTAGGTTTAGTGATATAGAATCCTGTTATTTTCTGTTGCCCAATCATAATACAGTGATATTAAGCAAATAATAGTTACATAGTCACAATGAAAGGTGTTTATCAGTTTTCACAATCAATATTCGGACAAAAAATAAACAATAATTGCAGTTTCAAGCCATAACAGAAGCATGATTACCCTAAGAATATAAAAATAATTACATACAATTTGGGGATTATGATGTGGTAAGTGGAACTGAATACATGTACATGTTTTCATCCATCCATCCAGTATATATCTTTTGGTTGGTGCATTTAATCTATTTACATTTAAGGTAATTATCAAAATGTATGATCCTATTACCATTTCCTTAATTGTTTTAGGTTTATTTTGTGTAGTTCTTTTCCTTCTCTTAATGTTTCCTGCCTAGAGAAGTTCCTTTAACATTTGTTAGATAACTGATTTGGTGGTGCTGAAACTCCCTTAACTTTTGCTTGTCTGAGAGCTTTTGATTTCTCTGTCAGATCTGAATGAGAGTCTTGCTGATTAGAGTATTCTTGGTTGTAGGTGCTTCCTTTTCATCACTTTAAATGTACTGTGCCATTGTTTTGACTTATAGATTTTCTGCTGAGAAATCAGCTGGTGAACTTAAAGGAGTTCCCTTGTATATCGTCATTTTTCCCTTGTTGCTTTTAATATTTTATCCTTGTCTTTAATCTTTATCAGTTTGATTACTGTGTTTCTTGGTATGTTCCTCCTTGCGTTTATCCTGCTTGGAACTCTCTGCACTTCCTGGATTTGGTTGACTCTTTCCCATGTTAGGGAAGTTTTCAGCTATTACCTCTTCACACATTTTCTTGGGTCCTTCTCTTCTCCTTCTGAGACCCCTATAATGTGAATATTGGTGCATTTAATGTTGTCCCAGAGGTCTCTTAAGCTGTCTTCAGTTTTTATCATTCTTTTTTCTATACTCTGTTCTGTGGCAGTGATTTCCACCATTCTGTCTTCTAGGTCACTTATCTTTCCTTCTGCCTCAGTTATTGATTCCTTCTAGTATATTGTTCATCTCTGTTCTTTGGTTCTTCTAGGTCTTTGGTAAACGTTTTTTATGTCTTCTCCATTCTTTTTCTAGATCTTGGATCAGCTTCACTATCATTTTTCTGAATTCTTTTTCTGGAAGGTTGCCTATCTCTACTTTATTTAGTTGTTTTTCAGGGGTTTTATGATGTTCCTTCATCTGCTCCATAACCCTCTGCTTTTTTAATCCTGATTAACTTTATGTGGTTTTTCTTTCTGGCAGCTATGGGGTTGTGGTTCTTCTTTCTTCTTCTATCTACCCACTGGTAGATAAGACTAAGATGCTTATGTAGGCTTCCTAATGGGAAAAACTGGGTCTTGCTCTGGGCAGGGCCTTGCTCAGTAAAACTTGAATCCAGTTATCTGCTGATGGGTGGGACTGTGTTCCCTCCCAGTGCTTTATCTGGCCTGAGGCAACCCAGCCCTGGGGCCTGTGGGCTGTATGGTAGTGTTAATGGCAGCCTTTAAGAGGACCTTGCCAAGGGGCACCTTCCAGAAGTGCTGCTGCCAGTACCCCTGTCCCCATGGCAAGCCATTGCTGACCATCACCTCCACAAGAGACCCTCCAACATGAGCAGGTAGGTCTGGTTCTGTCTTCTATGGGGTCACTGCTCCTTTCCCCTGGGACTTGGTGCACACGACATTTTGTTTTTGCCCTCCAAGAGTGGGGTCTCTGTTTCCTCATCCCCCACTGGGAAGCCTAACGTATGGCTTAGAACCTTCACCACGGTGGGAGAACTTCTTTGATATTTTGTTCTCCAGTTTGTGGGTTGCCCACCTGGCAGGTATGAGGTTTGATTTTATCATAATTGTGCCTGTCCTACTATATCATTGCTGCTTCTTACTTGTCTTTGGATGTAGAGTGTCTTTTTTGGATGGGTTCTAGCATCCTTCTGTGGATGGTGGTTCAACAGCTAGTCGTGATTTTGGTGCTCTTGCAGGAGGAGATGAGCGCACACCCTTCTGTTCTGCCATCTCGAGCCAGTCCCACATCTTAATAACAGATGTGATTCTGCTCCCAAGGGTTTTGAATTTGTTTTTTCTCCCTATATGGATGGCATGTTTTGGGGGGATGTTTGACAGTGGCCGTGCAGGTTGTTAGTGAAATTAAAGTTAATTCTGAATAATCATGCTTCAGAAATAATTATTGGTTTTGGTTATGAAATGTTATTGAAGACCTGTTAGCATCACTCCTGTGTAGTACAGGGTCATACTCTAGGGGAGCTTTTGCTCTTCCACTCTCAGCTATGCTCTTTCCTCCAGCATTGTTGAAAGTGTTAATCTTGGTTTCCTATGGCTTCTGCACATAGACATTAAATTTTGTATAGCAATCCAAGGGTACTTTAATATCACACAGCTCAAATTTCACTTAGTTAGCTTTTTGCCATTTCTTAATTACTGATCTTTAAGTTGCAAATTTAAAATCACTCTGTGGGGCATCCATCCTTGCATTGATCAAGAGGATTCTAATATTAACCTGACAAAGCCAACTAATTAAAATTCTTTAATTTCTAATTTTGTGGTTAATACTATGCTAAGTGCTGGAGGAGATTCAAAAGTTTAAAAGTAGAGAAGGGAAAACAATAAGTGGTTAATATACACTATGCCAGTGCTACACCTCACATATTTCATTTACTCTCACAACAATCCAATGAGGTTAAGTAATTTCCCCCCCACTTTACAGATGAGAAGACCTAGCTCAGAGAGTGCCCAAGTGTAGAAAGCTGTGGACATAGCTGTGACTGTAGCCAAGGTCTGTCTGTTTTCATAGCCCATGTTCTTTCCACACCCTCCTAGGTAATATGACAATCTCTTTCCAGGAGCTTCCTTACACTCTGCAGGGAAGAGAAGGAAGGGCAATGGAGAGCTGGGAAGCCTCATTTTTTACTTGATTGAATCTTAGGATCATATATCACTTGATAAAAGTTGGCTTCTAAAAAGTGTGATTGAATTTGATGTAAGAACGTTTCATCAGTTATGTTTTTATTATATGTGAGTGTTCACAGAAGACAGTTTATTGACACAGACTCTCAAGACAGCTTTAGATCAAATCACCAAAGTCTGATGGTATAGTGTAGAAAATGGTAAAAATATCTCTGCCCTTTTTTACTTAGCCAGTGATCTAAACTTCACTGCATTTTAATGAGAAGAAAATTTAACTAGCATTCATTGTTGACAAACTCTATACTGTCAGAAATATTTCTAATTTTCTGTTTCTGGTTAGAATATTTTTATTCTTATGGTTGGCTTACTTTGCTAATTTATAGTTTATTGTTATTTTTTTCAATTAACATTCAAGACTTCCTCTGTTCAAACTTACCCTATGAAGTGTTATCAGGGCAATTTATAATTAGTAGTAACAACATTAATATTAAATGCATTGCTCATATCTGCCAAGACAAAAAATGCAGATCAGGATTCACCAAAGTGCAAGTAATAAAGGAAAATGGTTCATTTCCATGCTTCCAAATTCTAATAGCTTGAAATTATTATTTCTGTAAGACTTGCTTTGAATAACATATGACATATCAAAATGCCTAATGACATATATTTTTATTGCTTTAATAACAGAAGACTTAATAAAATTAAATACTGTAAAGATTGGGAATGGTATATAGTGAAGTTCTTTATACCCTCCCTGTAATTCAATTCATATGTATCTAAGATGCTATCACTTAAGACTTAGAAGCTGGGAATTGAAAAATTTTACTTGTAATATAAGCATGAAATAATGACTATAGGTGTCTCTTGAGAAATCTTATATGTTCAGGTTAAGTATTATACTTTATAAAGTGACTCACTTGTAAGCTGTATACATTTGTCCATTTTTAAATTATATCCTTTTATGTTTTCGCTGAGCTCCTTCTTTATGAGCAATAGAATAGTAGAACAGAATAAATTAAAATACATGAATAGAACAAATTGAATTACTATATGGTCACAGCTTAGGTTATTGACCAGTGAGTTTTACTTAACTTCATCTGTTGTAATGAATCACCTTATTCATTGCAACTGATTCCTAATAACTTGGCAGATTTTAGATATCAAAGGATATTAATTCCATTTGTTCAATAAATATTTATTGAGTGCTCACTGTGTCCGGGGTTATAATAGTGAAAGAGACAACTACTGTTGAAAAATTTTAATAACTGTGTCTTTTCTGAATGCATTTTTTTTCATAAAAAGAATTCCAGAAACTTTTCAGAAACATTAGAACGTTGGAATACAGGTTTGACCTCACAGAAATCATACACATTCATGGTATATTATGGTGAGGTACTCTACTAGACTATAAATAAGAAAGGAAAATGAAATAGCTAATTGAGAGATTGGTATTCATAAGGTCAACACCTGAAACATCAACCAGATTTAATATCCTTAAATAGATTTTACAGGCTGTGCTCCTTCCTTAAAGGTCACTGGAAGAACTTAATACCTTTTTATTAAAAATAAAGTGGGAACAGTGGAATGGCCTTTTCACATCTTACTTGGATACGTTGAAGAGGCAAATTTTACTTTATGAAGTTGTGTTATTTTACATTTGCCATTTAATATTTTACATTTAAAATACGTTTCTTACCCAACTTTCCATGCAGAAACATAGACTTAAAAAGTTGAGGTTTCAGATGAACTGTGATAATAAGTTGGGGTTATGTAAGTTAAAGTATCCATGTATGTGTGTATACATGTACATCTAATTTTGGAGTAATCTGTTGTTTAAAGCAGAAAATGAAAACACCGATTAAGAGCTCTAAACTCTTCTTAGCCAAGCATTTTTATGAAGTTTCATGGTAAAGGACAAAGAGCACACAAAAAGTTTCTCTTCAGAGAACCCTGTACTCAGATTTGGACTGCCTCTTAATAACTGCTTTGTGCTTCAATTTAATGCCAACCTTCATTCCTTTGTGAGAGTAATGAAATGGGACAATGTATATAAAGTATCTTTTACAATGCAGAGTATCAATAGTGTGCATTCAAAGCGTCCCTTTCTTATCATAAATTGTACAAGTGATAAATATATTCTTAAGAAGTAAAGTAAAAACCACTGTCCTGTCCCCAGTACTAATCATTTTTAATATTTTGGTGCATATTCTTAAAGATTTTAAAAAATTCTTTAAAATATTTTAAAAATATATATGCACGTACATTTGTAAACATCACACATGCAGGTTTCTTTTTGGAACAGGGAATATATTGTATCATCTTGTTCTATGACATGACTTTTTCATACCATGTTTTTTTTTGGTCTTTGTGATATTACAAACAGATAAGCTTTTTCAGGGTTCTTCACTGAATGGAGGTGTGATAATATATTCATTCCTCTGCTGAGGATACATTGAAATTTCTGTGCATGCTGGAACTGAACAGTAAAGAAAATAATTTGTTTACTTGTTTTGCAAGGAGATGTTGGTGATCTTGAAAGTGCACAAAATGCTGAGTCAGGTATAGTGTATTCCAAGTTGGATGGGACAGTTCCAAGAGATAGTGTAGCCTGTGAGAATAATGTAAACTAGTCATCAAAAGTTTTCTGGAAACAAATTTTTCAGGAAAATTATTTTGGTCATCTTCTCTTCATGTTTTCCCTCCTTCTTACCAAACTCTCACTGCCATTTACTATGTACTAGATATGGCCCCTGTTTATTGTTTGGCTTCCAGTGTAGCATAACATAGTAGTCTAATAGTGAAAATAAAATGTCATAAGCAAGAACTGTATTTAAGATATTTACAGGGTACTGTAAGAATGCCTCTAGAATTCAAGAAGGCCTTCCCCTAATCATGTGGGTCACTTAGTTCAATTCTATAAATATTTGGATTGAAAACTTACTAATACTGACATTAGGGATACAGGTGAGAATGTTATTAGAATAACCTGCCCTTTGTATAGTAGCACTTTCTCGTTTTTATCCGTGGAAGAGTAAAAAGAAATGGTAAGATGAAAAATTATCATCTCAAGTTAATGATTTAATTTAAATTTCAAAGTTGCTTGAAAATATATCGTATCATATATAAATGATGCTCAGCCAGTCATGCATTTTCAGTCATTTTAACTTTGTGTCAGTATGCAGTGTTGAGTGCTACATACATTACTTTTTTAAAAAATCAATATGTTACTTCAAGTAATGGAGAATTTTAGAGACATTAATGTAACTGCACATGAAGCTGATTATTGCTAAGCTGCTTTTAAATATCATATGTCCATGATGGGTTTGAAATCTTGTATGTAAGTAGGCTAAATGCTACATTATTAGATAATAGAGTTTCTTTATAGCCTTTGAAAATTAAGTTGTATTATTTCAAGAGGAAATGGTCTATTTAAATCCCATAATTTGAAATGTTCTCTGTTTATAATTTAGGACAAATGGCTCTTTCTGTCAAATATTTGTAACCTAAAAAAAAAATTGGACCAATTTGATCTTTTTTAAAGTAATGGAATTTACTGCTTTATTTATTTATTTGGGGGAGTGTGCCACATATAATTTTTTTTTTTAATTGGAGGATATTTCCCTTACAGTGGTTGTGTTGGTTTCTGCGGTACAACAACGTGTATGTATTCCCTCCCTCTTGAGCCTGCCTCTCACCCCCCACCCACCCCTCTAGGTCATCACAGCACATGGGGCTGGGTTCCCTGTGTATTATAGCAGCTTCCCATTAACTGTATCAGACTTCCCTGATGGCTCAGTGGTAAAGAATCCTCCTGCCAATGCAGGAGACACTGGTTCAATCCCTGGGTCAGGAAGATCCCCTGGAGAAGTACATAGTGGAACCCCTGGGAAATCCCACTGACAGGAGGAGCCTGGCAGGCCGCAGTCCATGGGGTTGCAAAAGAGTCCGACACAACTTAGTAACAAAACAACAGCGCAACTAGCTTTGTGTTTTTACACATGGTAGTGTATACTGTCAGCTACTTTCTCAGTTCATCCCCCCTCTTCTTCCCCGTCTCTGTGTCCACAGTTCCATTCTCTGTGTCTGCATCTTTGTTATTTGTTCTGGATGTTGTTGTTCAGTTGCCGAGTCATGTCTAACTCTTCGCCAACCAATAGACTGTAATGTGCTAGGCTCTTCTATCTTCCAGTATCTCCCGGAGTTTGGTCAAATTCATGTCCACTGAGTCACTGATTCTATGTAACCATCTCATTCTCTGCTGCCCCTTTCTCCTTTTGCCTTCAGTCTTTCCCAGCATCAGGGTCTTTTCAAGTGAGTCAGCTCTTCACATCAGGTGTCCACAGTATTGGAGCTTCAGCTTCAGCAACAGTCCTTCCAATGAATATTCAAGGTTGATTTCCTTTAGGATTAACTCGTTTGATCTCCTTGCAGTCCAAGGGACTCTCAAGAGTCTTCTCCAGCACCACAATTTAAAAACATCAATTCTTCAGTGCTCAGCCTTCTTTATGGTTCAAATCTCACATCTGTACATGACTACTGGGAAACTGACTATAAGGAACTTTGTTGCCTGCAAAGACTCATCAGTACCATTTTTCTAGATTACATACATTAATTATGCATTAACATATGGTATTTATTTTTCTGACTGACTTCACTCTGTGAACAGGCTCTAAGTTCATCCACCTCAGTTCACATTTGCTTCCACTGTATATATGTACCACAACTTCTTCATCTGTTTATCTGTTGATGGACATCTAGGTTGCTTCCATGTCCTGACTGTTGTAAGTAGTGCTGCTGTGAACTATTGCTTACTTTAGAAGTAGTTCAGAACCCGACTTATCAATGGATAAAGTAGTTAAGGGAGGAAATTTATTTTTTTTAACATTATAAAAACCTTAAAAAAAACTTAGTAGAAAATTTCAGTGACTATATTTGTAATCTCGAGATTAGCAGAAACATTTTTAAAAGAAAAGAACTAGAACCAAATGAGGAAAGAGATAGATAGACTGTTATATATCTACATGTGTGTGTGTGTGTGTGTGTGTGTGTGTGTGTGTGTATACACCTTTGAATCTTGGTATTGGTGTACTAATGATTGATCAGGGGAAAATATATGAAATGAAAATGTTAAATAGTACACAAAGTATACAAAGAGCTCTCAGAAACTGACCAAAATACTGATAAAGCAATAGCAAAGGGCTACAGGATGTTGGCAGTTCACAGAAGAGCCAATCCAAATGGCCAGTTTGTAAAGATTCTCAAGCTCAATAATAGTCTGGGAAATGAAAATTAAGTAAAAAACTGCTACTTCTTTATTCCTATCCAATTGTAAAAGCTTTTAATAGAATAGAGTACTTATATTTCTGATACAAATGTGAATTATTTTAGCATTTTTAAAAGAGGCAATTTGTCATTTATTGTAAAAGTTCATTAATCATTTAATTCAGTACTACTTTTCTATGTGACATCACTAAATGCAGAGTTCGGAAGAGATATATTGTAATTAACATGCTGCTACATAGTATTTCCAGTGTACAGTCATATAGGTATAAATAAACTCAAAAGCACATATGTAATAAATAGTTAGGAAGTGATGAGGTTTAATTATCACTATTGTTTTTAATAATTAATTTTAATTTTATATAATTTAATATGTAGTTATAGCCGTGTTTCACAACTACTCCCCAAATCCCTATAAAATTTAACTCTCCAGCCAATTCTAACTGTTCTAGCATATTTCTGCTATATCTATGTATATCTGTGTTTTGCATTATTGTTGTTATGGTAAAAGTAGGAAACAAATTATATACCCACTGATGAGAAGTTAGTGGAATAAGTTGTAGTATATCAAAGCCTTGGAATATATAGCATCCATGAGAAAGAGCCATCACCTTTAGCAATTTCCCTGTGTGTTGTTAAATGAAAGGAGCTACATATAAGGATAGACTTTGTCAAGATCCCATTTTTATAAAACAAGCAAGGACAAACTTCTTTTCTGCCTACATGTTTGAGACATAGGAAAATGTATGATTTTGAGGACAGAAAAGGGCAAGCAGGATGAGGTAGGGAAAAAAGGACATATTTCCATGAGAAATACAGTATGGTATCCTTTATTTGTTAAACATTATGTGTATATGTGATATATACACATTAAAAATATATACACCTTAAAAAAGGCACACCTTCAAGTTTTTGTTGTAGTTGTTTAGTCACTAGGTTGTACCCAACTGTGTGACCCTTTGGAGTGTAGCCCGTCAGGCTTCTCTGCCCATGGGATTTCCCAAGCAAGAATACTGCAGTGGGTTGCCATTTCCTTCTGCAGGGGATCCTCCTGACACATTGAACCATGTCTCCTGCTTGGCAGGTGGACCTTTACTACTGAACCACTTGGGAAGCCTCTGGAGCTTTTTTTTTTGTAATTATTTGTAATTGCTAGTATTTTTATCAACTGTAGTGCAGAAGTTCTCTGTTCTCTGAGCCCCACAGGGGAGTTGAATTTTCCNATTTTAGGGATCATCAAAGTCTTGATTAATAATACTTTATATATATTAAAGTGCTTTGAATAATAGAAAAGTAAGATGCTTAAATAATACACTTTTGATGTTGTCTTGGTTTGCTGGTCAGTGTTCCACCTTGAATTTCCTCTTGGTCATCTTTTTTATTCTTTTAAGAGTTTGTTTTTGAACTACCAGTTTTATTTTGTGATTTTGAGAACTTCTCAGTAAATCTTACAGTGTATAGTTCTTGCTTCTTTCATCATAAAGCTGTAATATGTCTCTTCAAATAACAATTTCTGCTTCATCTTCTTTGTTATCTTTTGTCTCTTTGACGTAATGTCTTATGAAATGAAGAGGTAGAGTGTATTTTTCTAATACAAAGGGAACTGACAGGGAAAAAGTCAGGTTGACATGTTTAAACCCATTTTACATACTTGATAACTGATAAGTTTTGTAACACAGAAACCTTCTGAGTTTATAGTGAAAAATTCAAAAAGCTTATACCTTTGTTAAGTTTATACTCTTTCTATAATAGTGTACATTTTTCACAGAAATATCTTAGGTAACTCATTCTTTAATCTTATAGTATATAGTTCTTGCTTCTTTCATCATAAAGCTGTAGTATGTCTCTTCAAATAACAATTTCTGCTTCATCTTCTTTGTTATCTTTTGTCTCTTTGACGTAATGTCTTATGAAATGAAGAGGTAGATTGTATTTTTCTAATATAAAGGGAACTGACAGGTAAAAAATCAGGTTGACACGTTTAAACCCATTTTACATACTTGATAACTGATAAGTTTTGTCTTCCTCTGTGGTGTTGGATTTAGGCAAAATTAAAATAAGAAAAATATGGAAAATAAATATTTATATTTTAAAAATTCACTTCATTTTGAACTCTAAGCATTTATTAGAATTTTTTCTGTTACTTTGCGTCTTTTTTCATTGGCTTTGGGAATTGGTGCTCCATTGTTGATTGCTTTCTCCTTCATATTTTTATAGGTATTCATGCTTTCCAGATGTCTAATTCTTGTTTAAAATATTTCCATTGATGACTTTTCCTTTGACTTCAGATTTGTGACTGGACATAAATTTTGTGGAACATCCTTACTTAATTTTATGAAGTTACTTCAGAAACATTACAGTAGTGATCACTAAAGTGTTGACATTTATTTAACTTAGCTATTTTTAATTCATTGTGGGCTTTCTTTGAAGGTATAGAAAGGAACTATAGCAGAATATATCGATTCCCAGTGAATTAGGTGATTTTTATTTTTACACTTTTCTGCTTTGCTTTGAACATCTCTTTTAGTCTTACAGAATGGGTATTTATTTTCTTAGAAAGTTTGATTTCCCGGACTTAATACTATGTGTACTTGTTTATACGTTAAGTATATACAATGTTGTATACTTAATGTTGCTTCTAAGAATCTCCATGGATGATTTTACTGAGAAACATTAGATGATAGAATCATTTTAGTCTTTGGGGGGAGGTAAGTTGGCTTAAAGCTCAACATTCAGAAAACTAAGATCATGGCATCTGGTCCCATCACTTCCTGGGAAATAGATGGGGAAAAAGTGAAAACAGTGTCAGACTTTATTTGGGGGGGGGGCTCCAAAATCACTGCAGATGGTGATTGCAGCCATGAAATTAAAAGACACTCTGTGGAAGGAAAGTTATGACCAACCTAGACAGCATATTAAAAAGGAGAGACATTACTTTGCCAACAAAGGTCTGTCTGGTCAGGGCTGTGGTTTTTCCAGTGGTCATGTGTGGATATGAGAGTTGGACTGTGAAGAAAGCTGAGTGCCGAAGAATTTATGCTTTTGATCTGTGGTGTTGGAGAAGACTCTTGAGAGTCCCTCGGACTGCAAGGAGATCCAACCAGTCCATTCTGAAGGAGATCAGCCCTGGGATTTCTTTGGAGGGTATGATGCTAAAGCTGAAACTCCAGTACTTTGGCCACCTCATGCGAAGAGTTGACTCATTGGAAAAGACTCTGATGCTGGGAGAGATTGGGGGCAGGAGGAGAAGGGGACCACAGAGGATGATGTGTCTGAATGGCATCACTGACTCGATGGACATGAGTCTGAGTGAACTCCGGGAGTTGGTGATGGACAGGGAGGCCTGGCGTGCTGCAATTCATGGGGTCACAAAGAGTCGGACATGACTGAGCGAGGACTGAATTGAACTGAACTGAAGGGGCTTTTAAGGGAAATATTTTTTTTTTCACTCTAAAAGCCATGAATACAATGTCATTAAAATAATCTTTTAAAATAAATTCATCTACTTTTATAATGCAGATTTAAGTTTTGCATATTCTGTTTCAATCCTTATCCATATGCACATGTATTATTTACCTAATTGTAATGAAAATATATATGCATCTTCTGGTGATTATTATTCTTATATAAAGCACAACATTAGCTGTATAATAATGCTCTAAATAAAAGCAAATCATTTCACCACAAAATAAATAGAAATAAATCTAAGTAAAACCAAACCATTCCACTGTCATTAGTGTTAGTTGCTCAGTCATGTCCAATTCATTGCAATCCCATGAACTGTAGCCCGCCAGTCTCCCTATACCAAGTCCATGGAACTCTCCAGGAAAGAATACTGGAGTGAGTAGCCATTGCCTTCTCCAGGGGATCTTCCCAACCCAGGGACTGAACCTGAGTCTCCTGCATTGCAGGTGGTTCCTTTACCATCTGAGCCAACAGGGCACACATTCATTCTGGTCTAGCAAATGTGTCCCCTTTAGTCTTTGTGTATTCATATGCAAAATTTAAAATGTGATGATTTGGACCTGATTTTATTTTATTAATTATGAATGAATTTCATGGATAATATGTAGACCGCCGCCGCCTCCAGAGCTTATCACCTACCAGGCCAGCATTCCTCCCTAGCTGCCAGGCTGCCCATTACTGCCAGTATACTTAAACCTACCTAGAGCTAATTGAATGTGGGGAGGCAGAGAACATGTCTGGACCCTTGCCTCCTTTGCAGTCCTGATGCTTTCCTGTCTGTGTTAGTAGTCCTTTCCATATTTCACTATGGGACTATTCTGGTTGGTGTCATTATGAAGACTATTTTAGAAAAATATCTTCATGCAAGTCATTTCATATTCCCTGTTGTCATCCACATCTCTATTTTTAACAAAAGGTAATGGCACTGTTGCCTGAATGTGTAGTTCTTTACTTTGAAAAAGTAAGTGTTAGTCACTGAGTTGTGTCCAACTCTTTGCAACCCTGTAGTCTATAGCCTACCAGGCTTCTCTCTCCATGGAATTCTCCAGGCAAGAATACTGAAGAGGATATACCCAGAGGATCTTCCTGACCCAGGGAACAAACCTGGGTCCCTGCATTGCAGACAGATTCTTTACCATCTGAGCCACCAGAGAAGCCCTTACCTGCCCTAAACAACAGTTAAACCTCCCTTAAACATAACTTGGCTTTAAACTAGCATACTGGACATAGCAATTTTGCAAACATAAACGCTTTAATTTTCTTCAAAAAATTGATTCTTAATGCCTACCAACATGACCCTCTCTCCTGCCACAATAAATTATAGGTTCACTCTTCTAGTATTTTGTTAGACTATATGACATGCATTACCTGCATTCCCAAGGTGGATTAATTGTGACCTTGAGATGTTTATAATTTCTGAGTGCTTATAACAAGAATGAGAGACTGCTTATTCTGATGGCTGAAGGGTCAAATGTCTGCCTTTCAGTCATCAGTTGAGCAAGTGCCCTTGTCAAGTGAACAATTTTTGTATCCATTTTATGACAGGTTATCTTGATTAATGGATATTCTGTAGCTTTTGAGCAGTGTGCTCTGTTAACGCCTTGCTGTAGTTCCCATGGTTGAGAAGTAGAAATGGTTTCTGCTTACAATCTAGATAATAAGGCAGATATTATCTACCTCGGAGAAAGTTGAAGTTTCAGGCTTTCAGTATGAACAATATTTGAATCCTCATGAAGCGGATGATTTGGGGGTTCAGGAATATTATCCTGGGACAGAAAACTGCCTGAGAAAGCATGAGCATAATGAGTAAGGTTTGCATTTCAGGGCATGTAAGTAGATATATTTCTTAGAAGGAACTGGAATTATTACACTACTATACTTCCATAGGAGTATTATATTTGAGCTGCTAAGACCAGTATGCACATGAGTTAGCTGGGAGTGAGGGTGGGGATATCCCCTAGCATTTAGAAAAACTGCAAGTGTTTTCTTCTTTCTCCTTTCCTCATCCAAAATTTGGCAACAGTGAAATATGATAGTTCACTATAAAAATGAAGATTAGATTGTTAAATAATGCCTCTTCATTTGTTTAGAAGTTTCTTTGTTTACTTGGGTGAAAATAACTGGACTTGATGGGTTTTTCATTTTTCCTTCAGGCTCAGTTTATGAACCTCTGAAAAGCATTAATCTTCCGAGACCTGATGAAACTCTGTGGGATAAATTGGATCACTATTACAGAATTGGTAAGCTAAACCTGAGGAAAGCAAGTCTGTAGGTAGCTATGATTAACATCTATTCTGCCTTAGTTAAATTACATACATTATATGGATGGTGATCTCTCATTTGAGTGTTGGGTAGTTTCAGTGCTATGACAGCTGTATATTCCAATTGCATATTGATATGGAGACTATAAATGGAATCTGGCAAGTCATATCTGTCCCTGGAATAATTTGGAAACTGCCGCTAGTGTCTTCTGTGTCCTTTTAGCTTTCCTAAACATTAACAGATTTGAGAACTAGAGGATGTTTCTTGAATAATTCTTACACAAAGATTTTGTAGAAGTATTCCTTGCTTATTTACCTATACAAAGTTACAATGTAGTCCTGAATCTTTTGTATCCATTTCTAATTCATTGAGATGCAAAAGGGAGTCTCAATACTATTACTGGTATATATAAGGTCCCTGTTTGTTTGTTTTGTTTGCTCTTTTGTTTTTGTCAGGATCAACCTGGCAAGTTTTATTTTTTAATGTGAGTAAGCAGCTTAGAGATACATATATATCAGGCTCTTTTTTGTTCATCAGATGGTAAGGTGGGGATGCTTTTTTTTTTGTTAGTTTGCTTCTTATGCCATTTATGTGGCCTAGTATGTCAAATATAAAATTTGATTTCTCTCACCAAGAAGAATTTTTTTTGTTTCTGTCTGCATCATGTGAAACATTATTTCAGAGACTTCCCTAGTGGTCCAGTGGTTGAGACTTCGCCTTCCAATATGTGGGGTGTGGCTTTGATTCCTGGTTGTGGAGCTATTGTTCCTATTGCATAGGAACCTGGAATGTTAGGCCCATCAATCAAGGTAAATTGAAAGTGGTCCAACAGGATAGCAAGAGTGATCATTGACATTTTAGGAATCAGTGAACTAAAATGGATGGGAATGGGCAAATTTAATTCAGATGACCATTATATCTACTAGTGTGGGCAAGAATCCCTTAGAAGAAATGGAGTAGACATCATAGTCAACGAAAGAGTCCAAAATCCACTACTTGGATGCAGTCTCATAAATGAAAGAGTGACCTCTGTTCATTTTGAAGCAAACCATTCAGTATCCATAGTAATCCAAGTCTATGCCTCAACCACTAATGCTGAAGAAGCTGAAGTCTAATGGTTCTATGAAGACCTTTAAGACTTTCTAGAACTAGCATCAAAAAAGATGTCCTTTTCATCACAGGGGACTGGAATGCAAAAGTAGGAAGTCAAGAGGTACACAGAATAACAGGCAAGTTTGACCTTGGATTACAAAATGAAACAAAGCAATGGCTAACAGAGTTTTGCCAAGAGAACACACTGATCATAGCAAACATACTCTTCCAGCAAAACCAGAGACAACTGTACACATGGACATCAACCAGATGGTCAGTACTGAAATCAGGTTGGTAGTCTGTGCAGCTGAAAATGGGGAAAAGTCCACACAGTCTACAAAAACAAGACCTGGAGTTAACTGTGGCTCAGATCATGACTTCCTTATTGCAAAATTCAGACTTAAAGGAAGTAGGGAAAACCTCTAGGCCATTCAGTTATGATTGAAATCAAATCCCTTACGATTATATAGTGGAAGTGACAAATAGATTCAAGGGATTAAATGTGATAGAGTGCCAGAAGAACTATGGATGGAGGTTTGTAACATTGCACAAGAGATGGTGATCAAAACCATCCCCAAGAGAAAGAAATGCAAAAAGGCAAAATGGTTGTCTGAGGAGGCCTTACAAATAGATGAGAAAAGAAGAAAAGTGAAAAAGCAAAGGAGAAAACCAATCTGAATGCAGAGTTCCAAAGAATAGCAGGGAAAGATAAGAAAGCATTCTTAAGTGAACAGTGCAAAGAAATAGAGGCAATAGGATGGGAAAGACTAGAGATCTCTTCAAGAAAATTAGAGATAGCAAGGGAACATTTCATGCAATGATGGGCACAATAAAGGATAGAAATGGTATGGACCTAACAGAAGCGAAGATATTAAGAAGAGGTGGCAAGAACACACAGAAGAACTATACTAAAAGTCCTTAATGACCCAGACAGCCACAATGGTGTGATCACTCACCTAGAGCCAGACATCCTGGAATGTGAAGTCAAGTGAGCCTTAGGAAGCATCACTATGAACAAAGCTAGTGGAGATGATGGAATTCCAGCTGAGCTATTTCAAATCCTAAAAGATGATGCTTTGAAATAGCTGCACTCAATATGCTGCAAATTTGGAAAACTCAGCAGTGGCCACAGGACTGGAAAAGGTCAATTTTCATCCCAATCCCAAAGAAAGGCAATGCCAAAGAATGTTCAAACTACTGCAAAATTGTACTAATTTCACATGCTAACAAGGTAAAGCTCAAAATGATTCAAGCTAGGCTTCAACAGTACATGAACTCGGAAATTGCAGATGTTCAAGCTGGATTTAGAAAAGGCAGAGGAACCAGAGATCAAATTGCCAACATCCACTGGATCATAGAAAAAGCAAGGGAATTTCAGGAAAACATCTACTGCTTCATTGACACAAAAGCCTTTGACTGTGGATCACAACAAACTGGAAAATTCTTGAGGAGAGGAGAATACCAGACCATCTTACCTGCCTCCTGAGAAACCTGTATGTAGGTCAAGAAGCAACAGTTGGAAGCAGATGTGGAACAACGGACTGGTTCCAAATTGGGAGAGGAGTAAAACAAGATTGTATATTGTCACCCTGCTTATTTAATTTCTATGCAGAGTACATCATGCAAAATGCTGGGCTGGATGAAGCTCCAGGAGGAATCAAGATTCTGGGAGAAATATCAATAACCTCAAATTTATAGATGACATCACCCTAGTGGCAGAAAGCAAAGAGGAACTAAGCAGCCTGTTGATGAAGGTGAAAGAGCAGAGTGAAAAAGATGGCTTAAAAGTTGACATTCAAAAAGTTAAGGTCATAGCATCTGGTCCCATCACTTCATGGCAAATAGATGGGTAAAGCAGAGACATCACTTTGCCCACAAAGGTCTATATAGTCAAGTCTATGGTTTTTCCAGTAGTCGTGTGCAGAAGTGAGAATTGGACCAGAAAGAAGGCTGAGCACTGAAGAATTGATGCTTTCAAAATGTGATGCTGGAGAAGACTCTTGAGAGCCCCTTGGAGAGCAAGGAGATGGTTAGATAGCATCACTGAGTCAATGGACATTAATTTGACCAAACTTTGGGAGATAGTGAAGGACAGGGAAGCCTGGCATGCTGCAGCTCGTGGCATCACAAAGAGTTGGACACGCTGAACAACTGAACTGAACTGAATTTAATATGTCACATATAGCTAGCAGACAACTGTGGAGCTAAGATCCTACATTATTTGTGGCCAAACACCTAAAACATAAAACAGATGCAATATTGTACAAATCAATAAAGACTTTGAAAATGGTCTGCATTAAAAAAAAATCTTAAAATTGTTAGTTCAGCTTATTGTGTTCAAGATTCTTACCCACTTATCTCTGTAGCCATAACTAGCTAAAGAAATTAAACTGCCTTTTAAAAGAAGTGTCAGCTGTTTACTTTGCAGTGTGAGAACCAGTTTTTTACTCTGGGAAAAATAATAAATACCTAGGTATTCTGAAAGACATGATAATGATTATGTCAGTTTAGTCTGAGAAAAAGAAATTTAATTCTTTAATCTCTGTGATGGAACAGAGCACTTTAAACCTTTGAAAAACTGTTCTAAATTAGTTGACATATGCCAGTCTAGATTAGAGTAACTTAATGTATTTTAGGGAAAAATATTACTCATCCATTTATAGTTAGGAATAAAATAGCTTTTAGGAAATGTCATTTTAGTGTGACTGTTTTTCTATTCTAGGACTCTTTTATAAAGATTAATACAGTCTGCTTTCTGTATCTGCAGATGCAGAACCTGCAGATATGGAGGGCCTACTGTACTAGCCATTTTAGATAAGGGACCTGAGTATTTGAGAATTTTGGCATGCATGGCAGGTCCTGGAAATATCCCTTTGCAGATTGAGTGATGACTAGAAAACATTGATTCCAGACTTCTTTAACTTAAGTCAAAAGTTCATAAAATAATTACTTGTTTACTATTTTCATGTCATATTAGAATGTGTCAATTTTGAAATGTTAAACATACCTTTGACCTGTACCATATATAAGAGGAATACATTGCTCTGAAGGCCAGGCACAAATTAGTCATCTGTGAAAACCAAGATTCTGACCTCTCTAGAATTGAGTTATCTTTGGATTTAGCAAAAGTATGCAACTCTTTGTTATATATTTGCTTCATTTTTCCCTATTGAACTAGTTTTTGAGAGTATACTTAGTTTTTTGGCTAATCTTTTTTTTTCTGTATCTGATGTTGCCTTATAACACTTACTGACATTAACAGGGATGTGCTAAAGATTTTTTATGTACCAATTAGCTGAATTCTTTACTCAAAAATGAAAATACCCCTTCATGCCGGGTGGATCTCTACCAAGGCTGGAATTATTTACCAAGAGTTGTTTCTACATTTTCAGAAGTTTTATGCTGCAGCTAAGTTTAGAAAGAACAAAATTGTAGGATAAAGAAACCAAAAAAGTTTAAGACCTTCAGCTGAAGGGAGATAGATTTTTTTTCATTCTTCTTCTTGTCTTCACTTGCAGTCAAGTCAACATTGCTGCTGTATCAAAGTCCAACCACTGGTCTCTTTCCCACTAAAACATGTGGTGATGATCAGAAGGCCAAGATTCATGACAGTCTGTACTGTGCTGCTGGTGCCTGGGCTTTGGCTCTTGCATACAGGTAAGCTGGTGTGTCTTCTCCTTGTAACTCCAAGTCTAGGTAGTAGGGTTTTGTAGGCCCAAGACAAACTGGACAGCTATCTTTTGGCTCTGCTTCTGAGTCACTGTGTGACCTGCAGCTGTTTGCATCTCCTTTTCAGCCTCTAAATCTTTCAGTTTTCCTGAGCGTTTACATTAGATAAATTGTAACATTTTATGACTTTGTGACTAACATTTCTCATCTCTAGGTTTGTAAATCAGCTTTAGTCTTTAATAGAATGAATTGCCCATTCTCATTGAATTGATTTGTTTTGACTATAGAGGAAATTGATAGTGATTGATGATGAATCTAGAGCCTAGAGTAGTTAAGAGAGTAGTCCCAAATGACACACCTAGTAATGGTAGAGCCAGGAGCAAAACTCTTCTCCTTCCTTCCCCCAGTTTAGTGTTTTTCTAACTACACTTCATTGGGATATCACTAAGTCAGAAAATTCTTACAAAGTAAAAGAAAAATAAACCTTTTCACAATACAGAAGTTCTCTTTTTTCATTATTAATATCTATTTCTTTGTTTTATTTCATTATTTATTTATGTTTCATTATTAATATATCCGATGTGGGTCTTGACTTGTAGTCAGTAATGATACATTTTAACTGTTAAACAAATGGATTTCTGAATATTAATTCTCTGAAGGTAGTAAATGCATGTGCCTCTGATTTGAAGATTGTATCCTTAACATGAATATGATTACTCTGTCTTAAATCATTGATGTGTTTCACTGATGTTAGATAGGTGCTTCCTGATGTGACACATCACCCATATCTACTTTTTATCAAAGTGTATAGATGGCTCTACCATAAATAAAATCAGACAAAGCCAGATTGTGGCTACTTATAAGACAACTTGCCTGGGCTCTTAAAAACGTAATCATAGAAGATTAGAAAATAGGTATGAAGATGGCTAGATTGTGAGAATTAAATGCAATGTGTGAACCATGATTGAATCATGCATTAAAAAAAAACTAAAGTATATTTTGGGGATAATTGGATTGTGTTTGATATACAGTATATATTAGACACTGTGTCTATGCTATTGGCTCCTTGGTGTGATAATGATATTATGGTCATATAGGCAAATGTCCTTGTTTGTAAGGGATACTTCTGAAATATGTATGGTGTTAGTGCCGAGAATAAATTTTAGATAAAGAATTCAAGCTAATTTTATCAGCTCTTGAATCCATGTGAAGAGTAGAGTTTTATTCATTGTAGCAGTTGTGTAGCTTTTGTATAGATTTAAAATTTTCTGAATAAAGTGTTCAGGGAAAATTGCTTAAAAAAATACAAGGGTACAGGCCCTTTCCCAGAAGCCTTCAAAAATCTGATAGAGAATTTAAAGTCCGTTCTTTGCTGGGACACTATCTATTTACTAACTCTCTGGATAATTTATCTTATATAGTTAAAGTAAAGACTTTTTGTTTTACTAGCAAACAAAATGTCTTCTGTTTGGAGAAACACAAGAGTACGTCCACAGAATTAGGATGAAGCCATTTTTACCCACAGTATTAAGCTGTGATGATTTGTTTAGATAATCCCCAGGTTGTAAAATTAGTAGAATTCTGTTTCCAATTCTACTTAAAAATGCTGATGAAATCATATAGATAACATTAGGAAAAATTCATCAAAAATTAAGCTGTCAATATTTTCAGGGATTTATATCTATCTCTTATTGGTAATGAATGCATAACATGAAGTTATTAATTTTTTAAATGGAAGTAATTTGATTTTTCTAATTGCATTAGTTTTCAATCAGTCATGTAAAAAATCTCTTGAAACCTCAGTTCTCTTTGAATGTGTGTGTATGTACATGTGTATTGAGGACTTAAAATAATTATTTTATGCACATTTATATTTCATNTATAATTATTTTATTTTAGAAATAATTATATTGCTTTGATTTAGGTTATATATGATATAACCTAAATATCCTAAATATCATAACCTAAATATATGATTAGGTTAAAATTGTTTCTAAAACTAGTCAATTGTACAAAATCTTTTAAAAGAAAAATTGAACCTATACTTTGCATGTGTGCTCAGTTGCTCAGTTATGTCCGACCCTCTTATGACCCCATGGACTCTAGGCCACCAGGCTTCTTTGTCCATAGGAGTATCCTGGGAAGAATACTGGAATGAGTTGCCGTTTGCTCCTCCAGGGGAACTTCCCGACCCAAGGATTGAAGCTGTGTCTCCTGCGGCTCCTACATTGGCAAGTGGATTCTTTACCACTGGGCCACCTGGGAAGCCCCAAACCTGTACTTTATGCTATACTAAAAAGTACTATGTAGAGTTTTTTTATTTTTTGTTCTTACTTCTAGAAAAAAAGCATGACTTTAATTTAGGGCTTAAATACGGAATTTAGTTTACTTTTTATGTTTGAGAAAAGTAGCTTTTTTTTTTTAAGAGTATTGATTTGAAAAAGCACTTTAGACTGTTTAAATGTGCATATGTTAGAAAAACTCAAGGTGAGGTATTGGTAAGATACTTTGCAGTACTGTCTAAGAGAGAGAGAGGAGTACTTCATGCAAGATGTTGGCCTGTTCCCTCTCGGTGTCAGATTTATTGCTATTTTAGGAGTTAAATATAACAGGTGGCCCTAGCTTAGTCCTTGTAAACAGTCAAGTCACATGACCAAACAGTGTTCTGATTTTATTTTCCTTGAAACTTGTCTGTGGGGAAATAATGCCCCAGTGATAGGATTTAAGTGTTTAGTTTTTCACTAGTTATGTATTTTTAAGTTTGGGTTTAAATATAAACTTAAGACTTAATATTATAGAAATATTCAGTCAACATCTCCACATGGCTTGTGATCAATTAAAGTTACTTATCTGTTTTTTTTAATTAAACATTTTATTGAGATCATATTAAAACTTGAATGTACATCAGTAAAGCTTGCTAGTTCTTGGTAGAAAATAGAGGAATTATTTTGGATGAAAAGGTTCATTTTAAATCTTAGGAAAGGAAATAGATATATACCAGTTGCCTATACTCAAATGCAACTGTTCTTTAGTTTTCTAAGTCAGAAAAGAAATATTCTTCTGGTTACCACTGTTATTTGCTAAGGAAAGGAGAAATAAAAACGTCATTAAAATAGAAGAATTCTTTATTGTGGCTAAATTATTGTGGGATATTTTAGTCTTGGTATAATGCTTGTGGAAATTAGGGGCAGAGAAATTGAAGTCAAGGTAATTTTAGAAAAATTGGATTTTGTTTCTTTCTGAATTATTTCTTTGTTTTTTATGAAGTGGGAATTATATGCAGAACATTTCATTGGGTTCATTTTACTCCAGATGTGCTGTTTCCTTCCTTTATCAGTGCCAAGTCAAATGTTATCCACTCCATAATTTGCCTGTTAACACTTGGTTCTGACATCATGGGAACAAAGATCACAGAGCAGAATCATACTAGCTATACTTTAATGCCTGCATGTGAAAAGAAGAATGATATTCTAATGACAGATAGACATTTTTACTGACATTCACCATACTGTATTAAAATGATCATCATTCTTTCTACTGCTGGTATATGAGGTCTGTAATGGAAGAGCAAGTAATTATAGTTTACTTTTTATGGGGAACAGGTAGTGTTTTTTGTCAAGTGAGGATGATAGCTAGATATTTTACTTATGATTTAGTAAAACAATGAATAAGCTACTTTTATTTTTTCAAGAGTGGATAATATCTTTTTTGAAGGCCACTGATAAATAATGAAAAAGGAACTTAAAGATCGAAAAACATCTTAACCTAATTTAATATTTAAGTGTCAGCTGTTTGTTGTTTTTTTTTTTTTAAAGCAGGAGTTGTAAACTGTAGTCAATTGATTTTAAACTAAGACCTGAGAATATAAAACTTTATGCCCAAATACATCAGAATCATCCTGGATGCATTTTTGTTTGAAGGCATTGCTGACTGAAGTGCCCATTCTGGCATTATTAAACACAGAGCAGAACAAAAAAGACATAGAAAGTGAAAGTGAAGTCACTTAGTCGTGTCCGACTCTTTGCGACCCCATGGACAGTAACCTACCAGGCTCCACGGTCCATGGGATTTTCCAGGCAAGAGTACTGGAGTGGGCTGCCATTTCCTTCTCCAGGGGATCTTCCCAACCCAGGAATCAAACGTGGGTCTCCTGCATTGCAGACAGATGGTTTACCGTCTGAGCCACTAGGGAAGCCAAACAAGACATGGGCCTGCCTTAATCTACACTTCTTTGGATCCAAGTGATCATTGCATAACCCAAAAGGATTGGTATTTAAAATTGCCTGTGCTCTGTGAATGGTGAATTAAAAAAAAAACCCATTGTTAGATTTTTCTAATATAAAAATATCCTTTAAAGTTTCAGCCAAGTCAGTGTTGAAAATATTATACACTGTTTTTAACACAATTGACTTACTTCCTTAAGACAAGGGGAAATTTGCATGATTTCATCATGAGATTTTTTTTTTAAGCATTTCTACATCTGCTGGGAAAATGGAGTTTCACTGTTACAGAATTAGTAGTTGTCACCAGAACATAGGATTAGCCAGATAAATACTTAATTATCAAAAGCTCTGCTTCCTTTTCAAATGCATTTCCAATTTGTTTCATGAGTTATCTCTCTCACCCAGGCGCATTGATGATGACAAAGGAAGGACCCATGAGCTGGAGCACTCGGCTATAAAATGTATGAGAGGAATTCTCTACTGCTACATGCGTCAGGCCGATAAGGTAAAACACTGTAGTATGGACTGAAATTCTCACATCGTTCTGAGGGATTAATTTAACTGGTATAGCAATAACATCTTCTGAAGAAGGATGTACTTTCAAAAGGTAAAGCCACGTCCTTGGGGCAGTCTGGATAGATTAAAACAGCTCTGCCTTCCCAGCCCAGGGTTTTGAAATACTGAAATTGAAAAATTAACTTAGGCAGGATTGATTGGGGACTGTTATTTGGGCTTGAATTTGTATTTTGCATCTGATGTTTGCTCAGATAAATAGTTTCTAAAGAACCTCATGATATGCATAATTCTAACCAATATTGTATTATATAAGAAAATCCTTATCAAAATTCCTTTTGTACATGTCATTACTCTAATTGAACTTTAGTTTAGAAATACAATCATTCATTCATTTATGTATAAAGAGGGCAGAATTAAAGGCTTAGAAAACAGCAGACTTTACAGGATTATTTTGGAAATTAATGTACATAATAAAACTTTTTAAACTATAAAGCTCTATACAAATATAATGTGATCTTCCCCCTACTTACCTACATCTCTGTGTTTCCAGGTCCTAATATATTGTAGTACGTTAATAAATTTACATCATGGTTCCTCAACAACCATTCCCATGTTTGATGATTTATTAGAAAAGATGTACTTCAGTAGTTAATGCAGGCAATTTTAATCACTTAATATTTTGTGTATCTCTATCATATGGATATTATATTAAGTTTTTGTGATAGCACATTTTTTAAGACCTGACCTGAAGTCAAAAATGCAAAAGAAAATAAAAATCCTATATAGTCTGTCACCAAAATATGGCAACAAAAAAAATTAGTTTGCAGAAAGTAAATTTATTCACAAGTTGATAATAGAGATATATGAAAAACCTGTAATTTGTCTACTGAGATTTGACTTTGCAAATCATTATTATAAAGGTTTTTCAGTGTTTGAAATAAAGTAATATGTCATATTGACATTTAATATTTGAATTAAATTTGTATAACATATTGAAGTAATTGTGATTAAAGTTTTTTTCTTAAGTGTGAGAAGTTTACTATTTGTTTCACATTTATCATTTCATGAATGCTTTTGTGTAAATTCAGCTTTTCTCTCAAGAAAACATTGTGTGAACCATGAATTTCATGTGCTTGCTAACCAGGTTGACATACTTAAGTTATAATTGTTTATCAAAAGGAAGAAAATGATGTACTATAAATTTTTTTCTTTGTGACTTGTTTAATCTTGTTAATGTCCTTTTCTAAATATTATTCACCTTTACTAACAAGTATTCATAATTTGGTATTCTTTTGAATATAACTTGAATGTAACTTAAGCTGTCTTTGAATTCCTTAAATTACAAAGGATTATCATGTTTTGCCTTACATGAGTTGTAAGAAGGTACAGATCACATTAGGATCACATTTGGTATTTCTGCACACTACAAAATGTAGAATTTTATAAATTTTCAAACACTGTAATTGGTATAATCTTTCTTGAACCCCATAACCTTACAGTAGGAATAGAAGATATTGCTACAATGCACATAGGACTCAGTAAGACTAAAACCATGCACACAGCTAATTACCTCCCACCATACCTTCACTTTGGTGCTCCCTATTTCCTTCATGATTTCATAGCAGTAGACATTGTTAATACTTTTAAATGTGTACTTTTATCTTTTGGCCCTCCCTTAAAACTAAAGTAAAGCGTATTTGTAACGTTCATGTGCTGTTTGACCTTAAAGCTCATCTTCTGAAGTGAAATCATGACTTAGTGAAAATTTTTTGCTTCTCATTGTAAAGCATGCTTCCTGATGCATTTTCTAATAATACTACCTAAATGGGATGTTTTAATTTATTTGAGTGAATAATTTTCCTTGATTTGAAGAATATAGAGCAATCTAATTTCTATTATTTTCTTTCTGCCTGTATTAATTTCTACTTACTAACATTAGTTATTTTTTACCTCTAGGTGTTCATATACCTATTTTTATTAATACTTCTTAAAGAGGAGCATTCAGATTCAAAATCGATTCAATTTGTAGTTCATAGTTCAGAAAATAGAGATCTGCTTTACAGTAGCCTATGAACGTTGCTGTCCCTAATTGTCTGCATAAAAGGTTTATTTCCTGAAAATGCTACCTAAGTACTTTCTAATTCATGAGAAACCATTAAATTTTTATAAAATTTATTCTTCCTGAATTCCCTTATGAGATGATTTTCCTACCTTAGTGTATATTTTAAGCCTATAAATTGAGGATGTTTTTAAGATTATTTTGTCATGACAAAATACTCAGTACCTTTTCCTGAATGATAAACTTGCTTATTCACAGTAATTAAAATTTTGAGGAAAAGTCTAAATAAAATACAGAAGGAAAAAACATTATTCTAGATTTCTTTTAATCCAGAAATTCTTACTTTGATAAATAATTCTTTATTTTTACTTCACATATGCCAGATATCTGAAGATGTGTAGATACTACAATACTAATTAACATCTTCTTGATTTTGGCTGCTCTCAAGAGTACTTTTTGTCTATGTTTTGTATGCAATATACTTCATTAATTTTCAAAGTTTATTGAATTTGGGTCTTTTTTTTCCCCTGAAATTTTGAATTGTCTTTTTACAGCTTTAAGACTCAAAGGATAATTATATTATTCACCGTTTGATTATCTTTGATCACTTAATAGTTGCCTTTCCTCTGGCACAATCATTGAATATAAATTCTCTTGCTGGGTACTTGTGTGTCTTGAAGACAAAGGACAAACACTGTTTTGTCACCTGCAGCAATCACTTTATTAAAGTCATAAAACCTTATCCATTTAGATACATATCAAGTGGGCAAAATATATTTTGTTTTAATTTAACCAGATTTTTGTTTTAAGAGTGCAGAAAAATGTTCAGTGCTTTGACATAATAATCATGGTACTGTGGAAGTAGTGACCACCTTGATTTCTACTTAGATGGGGTAGCCGTCTCACCTTTTCTGAGTTAACACAGGATAGCTTGGTCACTACATAGATGGAGTGTGTACGTCCATACCTTTACCCTCATTCTCTCATTTCTGATTATCTGCTGATAGTTCCTGGCTTTAATTTTGTTGATTTCAACCTTAGGGAGGGCTTGCAGATAGCTCAGTGGTAAAAGTGAACACCTGCCAATGCAGGAGCTGCAGGAGATGTGGGTTAAATCACTGGGTCAGGAAGGTCCCCTAGAGGAGAAAATGGCAACACAATTCAGTATTCTTACCTGGAAAATCCCACGGACACAGGAGCCTGGTGGGCTGCAGCCCATAGGGTCCAGCAGAGTTGGCCACACCTGAACATGCATGCATAACATAACATATGTGTTTATGTAGGGCTCTTGGAGGGGTGGAGAGGTGTGTTAGCCCTCTAGTACAGTACTTTCAAATTTTCTGTGATGATCTAAATGTTCTCTGTTACTATATTGAACAGTACAGAAACCACTAGTCACGTGTGGCTTTTGAGCTCTTGATATGGGGCCATTATGACTGAAAACCTGAATTTCTAAATTTTATATAATTGTCTGTATCGTCAAAGCTATTGTTTTTCCACTATTCATGTATGGATGTCAGATTTGAACCGTAAAGAAAGCTGAGTGCTGGAGAACTGATGCGATTGAACTGTGGTGTTGGTAAAGACTCCTGAGTTCCTTCAACAGCAAGGAGATCAAACCAGTCAATCCTAAAGAAAATCAGTCCTGGATATTCATTGGAAGGACTGATGCTGAAGCTGAAACTCCAATACTTTGGCCACCTGATTTGAAAAATTGACTCCTTGGAAAAGACCCTGATGCTGGGAAAGATTGAAGGTGGGAGGAGAATGGGATGACAGAGGATGAGATGGTTGGATGGCATCACCATGAGATGGTTGGATGGCATCACCAACTCAATGGACATGAGTTTCAGCAAGCTCTAGGAGTTGGTGAAGGACAGGGATGCCTGGTGTGCTATAGTCCATGGGGTCTCAAAGAGTTGGACATGACTAGGCAACTGAACTGAACTGAGTTCAATTTGTCATGTATAGCTAGTGGCTGCCATATTGGAGAGTATAACTTCCTGAAGCTTGAAGATAGTGGGAGATACAGAAAAGTAATGCAGATGGTGATTTCAGCCATGAAATTAAAAGACGCTTACTCCTTGGAACAAAAGTTATGACCAACCTAGATAGCATATTCAAAAGCAGAGACATTACTTTTCCTACTAAGGTCCATCTAGTCAAGGCTATGGTTTTTCCTGTGGTCATGTACGGATGTGAGAGTTGGACTGTGAAGAAGGCTGAGCGCCGAAGAATTGATGCTTTTGAAGTGTGGTGTTGGAGAAGACTCTTGAGAGTCCCTCGGACTGCAAGGAGATCCAACCAATCTATTATGAAGGAGATGAGCCCTGGGATTTCTTTGGAAGGAATGATGCTAAAGCTGAAACTCCAGTACTTTGGTCACCTCATGCAAAGAGTTGACTCTCTGGAAAAGACTTTGATGCTGGGAGGGATTGGGGGCAGGAGGACAAGGGGACGACCGAGGATGAGATGGCTGGATGGCATCACTGACTCGATGGATGTGAGTCTGAGTGAACTCCGGGAGTTGGTGATGGACAGGGAGGCCTGGCGTGCTGAGATTCATGGGGTTGTAAAGAGTCGGACACGACTGAGTAACTGAACTGAACTGAATAAAAACAAAACACTGGAGAAATAAATAAAGGATCAGCACCCTGATATGGGAGTCCAGAGGAAGGAATTTTAGTTGGGGTTCAGAAGGGACTTTATTAAAGAAGATCTTTTTAAGATAAGACTTTAAGGATGAGAAGAAATTTGAAGATGGAAAAGAGAATATGGTTCTCTGTGATTCCTTAGCCAAGTGAAACAAGTCAAGATCATGAATACTCAGATACTATCATCATTTATATCTTTTCAAAGAGACAAGAAAGTCATTGCTTTTATTTGGCCTTGGAATACAGAATGAGGCAGGGCAAANTGCAAGGAGATCCAACCAATCTATTATGAAGGAGATGAGCCCTGGGATTTCTTTGGAAGGAATGATGCTAAAGCTGAAACTCCAGTACTTTGGTCACCTCATGCAAAGAGTTGACTCTCTGGAAAAGACTTTGATGCTGGGAGGGATTGGGGGCAGGAGGACAAGGGGACGACCGAGGATGAGATGGCTGGATGGCATCACTGACTCGATGGATGTGAGTCTGAGTGAACTCCGGGAGTTGGTGATGGACAGGGAGGCCTGGCGTGCTGAGATTCATGGGGTTGTAAAGAGTCGGACACGACTGAGTAACTGAACTGAACTGAATAAAAACAAAACACTGGAGAAATAAATAAAGGATCAGCACCCTGATATGGGAGTCCAGAGGAAGGAATTTTAGTTGGGGTTCAGAAGGGACTTTATTAAAGAAGATCTTTTTAAGATAAGACTTTAAGGATGAGAAGAAATTTGAAGATGGAAAAGAGAATATGGTTCTCTGTGATTCCTTAGCCAAGTGAAACAAGTCAAGATCATGAATACTCAGATACTATCATCATTTATATCTTTTCAAAGAGACAAGAAAGTCATTGCTTTTATTTGGCCTTGGAATACAGAATGAGGCAGGGCAAAGGCTAACAGAGTTTTGCCAAGAGAACACACTGCTGCTGCTGCTAAGTCGCTTCAGTCATGTCTGACTCTGTGCGACCCCAGATGGCAGCCCACCAGGCTCCCCCGTCCCTGGGATTCTCCAGGCAAGAACACTGGAGTTGGTTGCCATTTCCTTCTCCAATGCATGAAAGTGAAAAGTGAAAGTGAAGTCGCTCAATCATGTCCGACTCCTAGCGACCCCATGGACTGCAGCCCACCAGGCTCCTTCGTCCATGGATTTGCCAGGAAAGAGTACTGGAGTGGGTGGCCATTGCCTTCTCCAAGAGAATGCGCAGGTCATAGCAAACACCCTCTTCCAACAGCACAAAAGAAGACTCTACACATGGACATCACCAGATGGTCAACATCGAAATCAGATTTATATTCTTTGCAACCAAAGATGGAGAAGCTCTGTACACTCAGCAGAACAAGACTGGGAGCTGACTGTGGCTCAGATCATGAACTTCTTATTGCCAAATTCACATTTAAATTGAAGAAAGTAGCAAAAACCATTAGACCATAAGGTATGACCTAAATCAAATCCCTTATGATTATATAGTGGAAGTGAGACATAGATTTAAGGGACTAGATATGATAGATAGAGTGCCTGATGAACTATGGAATGAGGTTTGTGACATTGTACAGGAGACAGGAATCAAGACCATCCCCATGGAAAAGAAATGCAAAAAACCAAAATGGCTGTCTGGGGAGGCCTTACAAATAGTTGTGAAAAGAAAAGAAGTGAAAAGCAAAGGAGAAAAGGAAAGATATAAGCACCTGAATGTAGAGTTCCAAAGAATAGAAGGAGAGATAAGAAAGCCTTCCTCAGTGATCAATGTAAAGAAATAGAGGAAAAGAACAGAATGGGAAAGACTAGAGGTCTCTTCAAGAAAATTAGAGATATCAAGGGAACATTTCATGCAAAGATGGGCTCGATAAGGGACAGAAATGGTATGGAACTAACAGAAGCAGAAGAGATTAAGAAGANAAGGGAACATTTCATGCAAAGATGGGCTCGATAAGGGACAGAAATGGTATGGAACTAAAAGAAGCAGAAGAGATTAAGAAGAATATAGAAGAACTGTACAAAAAAGATCTTCACGACCAAGATAATCATGATGGAGTGATCACGAATCTAGAGCCAGACATCCTGGAATGTGAAGTCAAGTGGGCCTTAGAAAGCGTCACTAAGAACAAAGCTTCTGGAGGTAATGGAATTCTAGTTGACCTATTTCAAATCCTGAAAGATGATGCTGTAAAAGTGCTGCACTCAATATACCAGCAAATTTGGAACACTCAGCAGTGGCCACAGGACTGGAAAAGATCAGTTTTCATTCCAATCCAAGAAAGGCAATGCCAAAGAATGCTCAAACTACTGCACAATTGCACTCATCTCACACACTAGTAAAGTAATGCTCAAAATTCTCCAAGCCAAGCTTCAGCAATACGTGAGCCGTGAACTTCCAGATGTTCAAGCTGGTTTTAGAAAAGGCAGAGGAACCAGAGAGCTAATTGCCAACATCCCCTGGATCATGAAAAAAGCAAGAGAGTTCCAGAAAAACATCTATTTCTGCTTTATTGACTATGCCAAAGCCTTTGACTGTGTGGATCACAATAAACTGTGGAAAATTCTTCAAGAGATGGGAATACCAGACCACCTGACCTGCCTCTTGAGAAACCTGTATACAGGTCCGGAAGCAACAGTTAGAACTGGACATGGAACAACAGACTGGTTCCAAATAGGAAAAGGAGTACGTCAAGGCTGTATATTGTCACCCTGCTTATTTAACTTGTATGCAGAGTACATCATGAGCAATGCTGGGCTGGAAAAAGCACAAGCTGGAATCAGGATTGCTGGGAGAAATATCAATAACCTCAGATATGCAGATGACACCACCCTTATGGCAGAAAGTGAAGAGGAGCTAAAAAGCCTTTTGATGAAAGTGAAAGAGGAAAGCGAAAAAGTTGGCTTAAAGCTCAACATTCAGAAAATGAAGATCATGGCATCCGATCCCATCACTTCATGGGAAATAGATGGGCAAACAGTGGAAACAGTGTCAGACTTCATTTTTGGGGGCTCCAAAATCACTGCAGATCATGACTGCAGCCATGAAATTAAAAGACGCTCCCTGCTTTGAAGGAAAGTTACGACCAACCGAGTCAGCATATCCAGAAACAGAGACATTACTTTGCCAACAGAGGTCCATCTAGTCAAGGCTATGGTTTTTCCAGTGGTCCTATATGGATGTGAGATTTTGGCTATGAAGAAAGTTGAGCTCCAAAGAATTGATGCTTTTGATCTGTGGTTTTGGACAAGACTCTTGAGAGTCCCTTGGACTGCAAGGAGATCCAACTAGTCCATTCTAAAGGAGATCAGCCCTGGGATTTCTTTGGAAGGAATGATGCTAAAGCTGAAGCTGCAGTACTTTGGCCACCTCATGGGAAGAGTTGACTCATTGGAAAAGACTCTGATGCTGGGAGGGATTGGGGGCGGGAGAAGAAGGGGATGATAGAAGATGAGATGGCTGGATGGCATCACCGACTCGATGGACATGAGTTTGAAAACTTATATGAAGAGTACATCATGAGAAACGCTGGACTGGAAGACACAACAAGCTGGAATCAAGATTGCCAGGAGAAATATCAATAACATCAGATATGCAGATGACACCACCCTTACGGCAGAAAGTGAAGAGAAACTAAAAAGCCTCTTGATGAAAGTGAAAGAGGAAAGTGAAAAAGTTGGCTTAAAGCTCAACATTCAGAAAACGAAGATCATGGCATCTGGTCTCATCACTTCATGGGAAATAGATGGGCAAACAGTGGAAACAGTGTCAGACTTTATTTTTGGGGGCTCCAAAATCACTGCAGATGGTGACTGCAGCCATGAAATTAAGACGCTTATTCCTTGGAACAAAAGTTATGAGCAACCTAGATAGTATATTCAAAAGCAGAGACATTACTTTGCCAACTAAGATTTGTCTAGTCAAGGCTATGGTTTTTCCAGTAGTCATGTATGGATGTGAGAGTTGGACCGTGAAGAAGGCTGAGTGCCGAAGAATTTGTGCTTTTGAAGTGTGGTGTTGGAGAAGACTCTTGAGAGTCCCTTGGACTGCAAGGAGATCCAACCAGTCCATTCTGAAGGAGATCAACCCTGGGATTTCTTTGGAAGGAATGGTGCTAAAGCTGAAACTCCAGTACTTTGGCCACCTCATGCAAAGAGTTGACTCATTGGAAAAGACTTGATGCTGGGAGGGATTGGGGGCAGGAGAAGAAGGGGACGACCGAGGATGAGATGGCTGGATGGCATCACTGACTCGATGGACGTGAGTCTGACTGTAGTCCGAGAGTTGGTAATGGACAGGGAGGCCTGGCGTGCTGCAATTCATGGGGTCGCGAATAGTCGGACACAACTGAGCGACTGAAATGAACTGAACTGAACTGAACTCCAGTAGATGGTGATGGACAGGCAGGCCTGGTGTGCTGCTATTCATGGGGTCGCAAAGAGTCGGACAAGACTGAGCAACTGAACTGAACTGAACTGATGTATCATTCTATTCATTCTTTGTTCCTCTTCATCCTATCCTTCCAGGGAAGTAGTAGTAGACATACTTGGCATATAACTTTATTAGCTGCTGTTTGCAAAATTGAATTAATATCTGCTTGTCCTTGGAGTTTGTCCCCTTTTGTCATTTAATACTTAATTAGTATTCTAAAATGATTAAATTTTACTTTGAGTTAGTAAGCGAAAATATGGCCTATATTCTCTTGGAATTGGTACCTTAGTAATGACAGTATGTGTGGTGAAAGAAATGTAAACATGTTGACAGGAGCACGGTTACAATTTGTGATCCTTGGAGAAAGAAAAAGCATTTGGCATTTTGAAAACTGATTGAATTATAATGTGGCCTGAAGTGCTCTTTCATTGAGTGTCATGTAAGCATTTCCAAATAGCAAGTACAGTTGGATACAGTCTGAAATCCAGTCCCATAGAGGAAACCATTTTTTGACTCTAAAATAAGTTGCAAAACATTACAAAAGGCAATGCTAATAGATTAACAAGCTTCTTCTTATTCTTCAGTTATTTGTGAAGTATCAGTTAAGTATTTAACAGTCATGTTAACTGTATTACATTAATAACCATGAGTTTTATCTATTTTGTTTCTTTAGAAAAAGTAACATTGTGCTTTGTTCTATCCTCTGTCTATAAGCTGTAGTTTTCCCCATTAAAAAGTCTCTTGAAAAATGTATAATCTCTGATTTTGGATGAGACTGTGAATTAGTAGCATGATTTAAGTTTCATATTTTATTCCAGGTCCAGCAATTTAAGCAGGATCCACGCCCAACAACATGTCTTCACTCTGTGTTCAATGTACATACAGGAGATGAGCTCCTCTCCTATGAGGAATATGGTCATCTTCAGGTAAAAAGAGAAGACTACACATTTTCTTCTGCAGTTTTACTCTATATCATAGAATGTTTGAGGCTATTTACATTTTTACAAAATTAGATTTACGTTTTTTAAAGCTTGAATTGCTCAAAATGGAAGTAGAGCGTCAACCATGAAATGAAGAAATCCCAGTGGAACTGAATTAGTTATTGTGATTGAGCATTAAATATTATTGTGTTCTTGGTCCAAAATCAGAAAGGGCAGCTGGAGAGATTATAATACTACTATCTAGAAGAAAGGATCCTATAGGTCTTTCAGTGACAAAAGCTTGTGCTCATTATCCAGTTTAGAGGAATTTCAATATTTAGGAACTAGGGAATAAGAAACAACTTACAGTAATATAACAACAAATCAGAAGTTTTTGTTACATCACAGTCCATTTCTAATAAATCAGCCTTCAATGGTTCTAAAAACGTACCACTAAAGTGATAATTCCAAAAGGCATAAAAGGCATTATATATAAATTTTATATGCTCAGAATACACTGTAGAGCTTCATATTTGTTTTCATTTTTTCTCTCCCATCTGTGTGCCCCTGTGCCTTGTGTCTAGAGTACAAGTATTATATCTGCTATTTGTCTTTAATGGGTTTTCTTCCTCCTCATCATTTGGTTTTGTTGTCTTTAGAATAGAGTACTTACTATTTGTATATTCCTTACTAAAATATGAGTACCTCCTTTTTATAGTTCCTTTCTCTCTAGAGATCTGAAATGTCTTACTTTCGAGTGACTCCTCCAAACACAGAAAGTTCAGTGTCCTATTTCTACGCAGCAGAAACTCTTAATAAATATTTGTAACCAGTTCTATGGAGATTTAATTGTACATAAATATGTAGTTGATCAGCTGTGTCATAATTTTTCAAATAATTAGGTTTTCTGTACCTTTTCTTTCACAGATATGTTTGCCATCTGACATAGAGTTTGTAGAAGATAATGATTCATTTATTTTTGTATCTCAGAATTTAAACTTAGTGCCTAGCACATAGTAGGTTTCAAATATGCTGGTCAACCAGTTATTTGGCAGTCCCATACATTTTGCCACTTACGGATATTTTCTCACAGAAGCCTCCTAAAAATCGTAGCAGAGAGTTCTTTGAGTTATTGCTATAGTTGGCTGTCAATGGAAATGAAATTTCTTTGAGATCATTTCTGACAGGCCAGTGTCAGTGCTCTATGAGAATACTTGGGTGACCCAATAGGATGAAGCTCTTGCTTACTATGTTCTGAGAAAAGTCACTCAAGAGTTAATGTTGATCTATTATAAAACGCCTTAAACTAGAATCCTCCATTTTATTACGTGGCGCTCTTGGATGTTGACAAGACCCTGAGACCTTCTGGACTTTGAGTGCTGGGAAGTCAAGAGGCATTCAGAATAGTCCTGATTCCTGAGAGAGTTATCACCACTTGCTGGCCCTGGTGGCACACAGCTGCTTTATCCAAGACACCTAGGGCACAAATAATTTTCTGCCCCTACTTTCTGTCTGTTATTCAGAAAGGATTGGAGAGGAGTCAGCAAAGCACAAGGCAGCAAGGCTGTTAGTGGGTAATAATCTTCTGGGTTAGAATTATATGATAAGAAAATTATGTCTTACCTCCTCTTTGTGTTTACCTCAAGTTAATTGTTTCCCGGCTAAATGATAAATTTTCACTGCTTCTCATTTATTTGTTTATTGGATAATTTTATTGAGATATAATTCACATAATACACAATTTGCCTATGTAAAGTATGTAGCTTTTTAATATATTCACAGTTGTTCAAATAACATTGCAGAACATCTTCATCACCCCAGAACGAAATCCAGTACCTGTTAGCAATCACTCCTCATCTCCGTCAAGGACCCCCACTGTAGGCAATTACCAGTCTACTTTCTGTCTGTGTGAACAAGCCTACTTTGTGCATTTCATATAAGTGGAATCATATACCATGTGATCTAATGTGACTGATTTCTTTCTTTTAGTGTAATGTTTTCAAGGTTTGTCCATGTTGTGCTATTTATCTTTCACTGCTTATTTCCTCGAGAAAATGTATATAGCCCATTCAGAATTCTCTGAGAATCTTTATTTTTGGTTAAAGGGGACATTATTGTCTTCTGTTTGTTTTGTTTAGAGGATATAATGTTTATCTTTAATAGACTAATACACTAAAAGAAAAAGCCTCATTTTTAGAATACTTTTTTCATAAATATATTTTAAATGTTGGATTAATATGTTCCTGCAGTTGCTGATCTGAGTTCTGTGCTCTCTGCATACAGGACGTGCTGCCTGTTATTTGTGGTGGCATAGTCCTAATGTCTTACTGCCCAATAAGTTTTCATTTACCCTCAGTTGAATTGGATTCACATTACTTAGCTGCCCAAGGGACAAAACTAAAGTAGAAGTACTTAAATCTACAGTTTCAAAATAAATCTTAGAAAGCAAATGTCATAAAAAATACCCTTGATCAGCTGTTAAATAACCATCACAGTGAATTCGAGGATTTTAGAGTTTTATATACAAAGCTCAGATTTTATTATGAACTAAATCTACAGCTCCTTTATTTTTCATAGGAAAGAAAACAGTTCTCTATGCTACTACAAGAGCAAATGACTTACAGTTTTAGCTTTTACATTTAATCTTGTAACAGTATTTTTGTGGTTTTCTTTAACCTATTGTAGTGTTTTTTGGTTTTCAGATAAATGCAGTGTCCCTCTATCTCCTTTACCTTGTGGAAATGATTTCCTCAGGACTCCAGATTATCTACAATACTGATGAGGTATGATTTTCCCAAATTCTGTAGTACTGAATTTCATCTCTGAGAATACCTTTTTTCTTTTACGTTTTAAAACTTATTTTTAATTGTGTCAATGGGGTTATTTTTAAATTCATATAGTCAGGTAAGGGATTTTGAATGCTCAGCTAAAAAGTCTTTATATTATCAATGCAAAGCACTTTAAAAATAAACAAAATATGAAACAGTTGTAAAGCTCTCCTATGAAGGCTATACTTCAGGCATTCTGAAATAAAACCTTGTAACTTTCAGAAATTTTAGTAACTATAAAAATAAAAGCCTTTCCAGATTTTCTCAGAATTATTGTCTTCTTTTGTTGCTTTTTGTAACCCATTCTTTTAATAGTAAAAATTCATTTATCATGTTTTGTTATTTTTGTTTGACTTCAGTAGAGTTCTTAATTTTTTTCAAAAGACAAATATCATGTTCTTATTCTTATTAGGAAATTTGAAAATAACTCTATCACAAAGTTGAGAAATTTTTCATAGGCCCTAATGCTTGAAAAAACATACAGACAGACCCATATGCTAACATATTTTGAGTTGTGTCACAGTTGAAGTAAAAAGCTGTTATTGAGATGATATATACAGTGAGAAGGGCATCGCTGGTGGCACAGCAGTAAAGAGTCTGCCTGCAAGGTAAGAGAGGTGGGTTTGCACTCTGGGTCAGGAAGATCCTCTGGAGAAAGAAGTAGTAACCCACTCCAGTATTCTTGCATGGGAAATCCCATGGAAAGAGGAGCCTGGCAGACTACAGTCCATGGGGTCGCAAAGAATCAGACACCACTTAGCTCCTAAACCACCAGCATATACAGTGAGAATTTTGTCAAAGAGTAGATATATTATATAGTTATGTATTAGTTATTATTTTTTCCTAAGATCCATGCATGAAGAACAGTTTATCATACTAAACAGTAAAGTCATCACTGGACTGCACTCGGGGTGCTATGAAACTGGTACATGTAGCCCTGCTTTCCATTAGTTCATGATCTTATACATCATCCACTGTGCCTTTTTAACACGCATAAGTAAAGCCTACTTAGAAATATAGCTAAATAATAAAGAAGTAGTAATAATAATAATAAATAACAGTAACTACTTATGGTTTCTTCTGTTTTATTTATCAAAGAACTACATGTTTTCATTTCATCCAACTAGTTCTCAGTTTTTATAGTGTTGTAAAATAGTGGTGCTCAAATATTTTGGGTAGGGGAGGGGTTGGGAATCAGACCAATCTTATATATATATTAACTAAATGCAAAGTTCACCTAAGTCAGTCCTTCTATTTATTAATAGAGAGAACTCATTTATATCTGTTGGAGGGGGCAAAGTAATGAACTACCACATGGTTTCTATGTTACATTCTATGATATACTCTATAAATAACCTAAAAGTAGATTAAAAGAAGCAAGAACTGTATCATTCAGAATGGCTCCCGAGAAACTTACTTTATTTAACATTAAAGAACCTTACATACCCCCATCAGTTCAATTCAGTTCCGTCACTCAGTCGTGTCCCATTCTTTGTGACTCTTTGGACTGCAGCATGCCAGACTTCCCTGTCCATCACCAACTCCCGGAGCTTACTCAAACTCATGTCCATTGAGTCAGTGATGCCATCCAACCATCTCATCCTCTGTCATCCCCTTCTCCTGCCTTCAATCTTTCCCAGCGTCAGGGTCTTTTCCAGTGAGTCAGTTCTTCACATCAGGTGGCCAGAGTATTGGAGTTTCAGCTTCAGCGTCAGTCCTTCCAATGAATATTCAGAACTGATTTCCTTTAGGATTGACTGGTTTGATCTCCTTGCAGTACAAGGGACTCTCAAGAGTCTTCTCCAATACCACCATTCAAAAGCATCAGTTCTTCGGCACTCAGCTTTCTTTATAGTCTCTTTCACATCCATATATGACTACTGGAAAAATGTGAGATTTTATTTTGTGTTTAATGTTTCCTTCCTTTTTGTGGAAAGGCTTCATTATATGAAAAGATTCATAATTCATTAATAAAATAAGGGACCTTTTAGACTTTGATGACCCCAAAACTATTAAGTCTTAAAGAACACTTTGAAAGTAAAGATTTACAAAGGGTGAAATTTTGTCTTTCCTGTTACATTTTGGATTTGCTCTTATTTTTTCTTAAACTATTAAAAAATGTTAATTGTATGTTGTGTGTTAGATTATGTCTGCTAAATCATTATAAATGGAGATGGAAAAATGCCTGTATGATTTTAATGTCCCTTTTCTAGTTTTATGCTATTATATGACTCTAATTTTAGTGTGCTCTAATGATTGATCACAAGTCACAGTATCATGTCAGTTTTGAAAACAGTAACCTCAAACATTTTTCTACAAGCTTAGAATTTCAGTGGAAATAGGGGATATCACTAACGGGATAATAGCAGATAACTAACTAACTGAGGATAACACTTAGAGTGGTCATAGAACCAGTTGTACTGATGGAAATTTGTCAAATGATCCTGCGAACTCCAGTTCCTTTAGATAGATATGTTTGAAGTCTTGTTTTTTCAAGAATGGTCAGATGATTATTTCTTTAGCTCTTTGGTGGAAGTGTGTAGGTGGTAAGCTTTTACATAGAAATACTATACAAATCTGTAGGTGTCTGTTCAACATGAAACCTGGAAAAGTATTTTGCCAACTGTGTATCATGTGCCATTAAAAACAAAATATGAAACAAAATATGGACAGTGTATTAAAAAGCAGAGACATTGCTTTGCCAATAAAGGTCTGTCTAGTCAAAGCTGTGGTTTCTCCAGTAGTCATGTATGGATGTGAGAGTTGGACTATAAAGAAAACGGAGTGCCGAAGAATTGATGCTTTTTAACTGTGGTGTTGGAAAAGACTCTTGAGAGTCCCTTGGACCGCAAGGAGATCAAACCAGTCAATCCTAAAGGAAATCAGTCCTGAATATTCATTGGAAGGACTGATGCTGAAGCTGAAACTCCAATACTTTTTGGGCACCTGATGCAAAGAACTGACTCCTTGGAAAAGACTCTGCTGCTGGGAAAGATTGAAGGCAGAAGGAGAAGGGGATGACAGAGGCTGAAATGGCTGGATGGCATCACTGACTCAATGGACATGAATTTGAGCAAACTCTGGGAATTTGTGATGGACAGGGAGGCCTGCCGTCCATGGGGTTGCAAAGAGTTGGACACGACTGAGCGACTGAACTGAACTTTGATTTGGAATTTTTTTGCTTTTTTATCTTCACGTTCATCATTTATATGTTCTTATTGACTGTAATCCAAATTCTCTTATTTTAAATCAGCCTAAAATATGTGGTGGGTAAATATTGCTTTGTCATGTAAGATAATTTTTTATACTGCTTCATTCCATTTTCTAGTTTTTGTTGGGGATTTTCACACCAGTGCTGTTAATGGATATTGGTGTATATTTTGTTGTTTCTGTTTCTTTGTAGAACATCGTTGACTTTGGTATTAGTTTAATAAAGGCCTCATTCAATTGGTTAGGAAGCATTTCTTCCTCTTTCTTAGAAGATTTTGTGAAGGATTTGTGTTAATTCTTGTTTAAACATTTGGTAGAATTCATTGATGAAGCTGGCTCTTGTTGTTTAGTCACTAATTTGTGTCTGACTCTTTTGCAGCCTCCTAGACTGTAGCCTTTGAGGTTCCTCTGCCAGTGTTAATTCTCAGGCAAGAATACTATAGTTGATTGTCATTTCCTCCTCCAAAGGATCTTCCTGAGCTAGGGATCAAACCCAGGTCTCATGCATTGCAGGCAGATTCTTTACCATCTGAGCCACCGTGAAGCCTGAAGTTGACTGGGTTTGGGTTTCCTTGCTGTGAGGATTTTTGATTATTGTTTCAGTGTCTATTCAGATTTCTTTTTTTTTTTTTGAGTCAGTGTTGGTAGTTTGTGTCTTTCAGGACTTTGTCCATTTCATCTAGGTTATGAATCCGTTTTTTTCCTCCTAAGTTGGCTTTAATATCTCCTTTAAATCATAGCTTCTTTTTTACTTGGTCAGTTTGGATAAAGATTTATCAGTTTTATTGATGTTTTCCAAGAATCAACGTTTGGTTTTACTGATTTACTGTTTTTCTATTCTTTATTTAATTCCTCTGTGGTCCTTATTATTTCCTTTCTTCTAGTTTGAAGGGGTTTATTTTGCTCTTATTTTTCTAGTTTCTTAAGGTAGAAGATTAGGTTATTGATTTGAGATCATT
>SJYQ01000837.1:693820-752423 GCA_006410935.1 Redunca redunca | reverse complement strand
TATTGAATTCAATAATTTGATATAATTATTGAATACAATAATTTGATATAATTATTGAATACAATTCTTATTATTATCCTTTTCAACTCATTTTTAAAAATTTTGTTTCCTTACTGTAATTTCTACATCTTTGCTGATTCTCCCTATTAGTGAGATGTTGTTCTCACCAAATCATCTTTAGTTCTTTGTAGATGTACATAACTCTCCTTTAACCTTCGCTTCCTACTTTTGCAAAGCTTTAAGTTCAGATGGAGGTTTTAGATTATGTCTCAGGTCTTTTCTAATTATGAGCACAACTGTGTGTTGTGCTTAGTCGCTCATTCATGTCCGACTCTTTGTGACCCCCATGGACTGTAGCCCACCAGGCTCCTCTGTCCATTGAATTCTCCAGGCAAGAATACTGGTGTGGAATGCCATGCCTTCCTCCAGGGGATCTTCCTGACCCAGAAGTTGGACTGGGGTCTCCTGCGTTGCAGGTGGATTCTTTACCAGGTAAGCTGCCAGGGAAGCACAACTGTACACACGTGCTTATCCTTATGGCTTCCCAGGAATATACTGGAGATTTACACAGCCCACTGTGGACGTCTCATGGCCCATCTTTTAAAAATAAAGTTTTTAGATAGTTGAAATATTAAATAGTTGCCACTCATTATGCTTAGGCAGCTATATAATACATGCCTAGGGGAAAGGCTTTATGCATTGTACAAGCTCCAGGTCAGATCATTTAAAGAAAACCTCTCTGAGTGAAGGTATCCAGGAAACTGTCAGACTCGTCAAGTAGTGACAGTTTACCAAAACAGTGATTTGGGTGAATTCCAAACCTTTTTTGTTCCTTCTGGTGGCTTTAGGCTCCTAATTTTCATAACTACTGTGAGGCTACAATAAAGCAAGGGAGAGGGAATAGAAAACAGAGCAATTCAATACATTCCAATGCTTAGTCTACTTACATGACATTTCAGTCATTTTTCTTTAATGCTCCTTGCGTTGTTACAAGCTCTTGTGTAAGTCTCAGAGTTCTGAAAAAGTTGATTTTTATGATTTTTGTCAGTATTCCTATTGCTTTTATGGATGACTAGTTTTTCTGAAATCTTTGCTATTCTCTGAATTGAATTCCCATTTGTAATTATTTTTAATGTAACTTTCTATTCCTACCTCACCCCCCCAACAGCTTTTTATCCTGCAGTTTACTCTTTCTATAAACTCAGTTAACCCTAATGTATTTTTATAACTGCAATAAAAAATAACTTAATTGTATATTTGATATTTATATAATATTGTTACATCAATTATACGTCAGTTTTTTAAAAAAGAAGCTTCAATATTCTCAAAACATTTTATCACACTTAAACATCTGTAAATAGCACATTTAGTGGCCGTCTGAGATTCTGTACCATGATCAGAAATGTGTGACTAAATGCCTACTGTTCACTCATTCTCAAATATTGAGTGAACACCTATTGTAAGCCAGGACTTTTCTTAGGCATTTTGTCTTTTATAAAAGTAGTATTGGTATTCAATTTGTTTTGCTGAATATTTATACTCATTTTCAATGGTATATTTGAGAAGTTCCTAGAATTCAGCTATTACTTTGATATTGCTTGTTACTTCACTGATTTCACTGAATTTTTGGTTATGTCCAAATTAGTGTCTTTGACTTTTTAAAAAAACTAACACAAAAATATCAAGTGATTACATAGAAATGCTCTTTTAATTTTTTTGGCTATACGGCTGTTACTGAATAAATTTAAGGTTGTCATATTTAATGAAGCTTTTCATATGAATATCTGAAATTTTTCTTTCATCCTGGCCCTTCTAATATCATAGTTCATTATGAAATAGTAGACTGTTTCATCCTATGTCTGTTGGGGATTACTGCGCTGGCTTAAATGAAAGGCGCTTGTTTTTCTCATATAATGCAGTGTTGGAAATGGTTAGCTCCTTGGTCCATCAGTTTCTCTTCTCTTCATCATCTCAGAATGCCTCCTCTAACTATTGGCATCATGGCAGAAAGCAGGGAGGAAGGTTGATAAAGTTGATGTATTAGCTACTTTTAATCAGAAGTAGCTGTTTTGTCAGAAACATCAAAAGCCTTCCAAAAGTCCCCAAGAGACATCTTCTTATGCCTGTCAGATCTATTATAAGGCCACCTCCAGCAGAACAGGCAGATTGGGAAAGCACTTATTTCTTTTTCTAGTCTGTATAGTTGTGCTCTCCAATAAAAACAGAATGTGAGCCACATATGTAATTAAATATTTTTAGTAGCTAAAATCAAAGTAACAGATGAAATTTGTTTCAATAATATATTTAATGCAATATATCTATGATATCATTATTTTAATGTGTAATAAATAGAAAAGATTGATAATATATCTTATATATTCTTTATGTTGTGGCAAATCTTCAAAATTTTTACACTGAAAGTTCATCTCAACTGGGACTAGTTGATGGCAATCAGCTGCATGTGGCTAACGGCCACCTTATTTATTGTACATGGTTGTTTGCTTTCTTTGCTTGTCCATTTACAGTGTGTTGAGTTTTCACAGTGTAAGTGTATAAGAATCAGGAAATTACTTTGCTTGAGATATTTTCTTACCCTTTTCTCTCCCCCAAAACTCAGTTTTTCTTGATTAAAGAAAGTCTGTTTTACCTCATTTTGTTTTGTTGTGGTGGTGGTCATGTCTTAGAGATTTAGTGCCTCCTAAGCCAACGATAGGAAAGAAAAGGAGAAGGCAATGGCAACCCACTCCAGTCTTCTTGCCTGTAGAATCCCAGGGATGGCGGAGCCTTGGTGGGCTGTCGTCTGTGGGGTTGCACAGAGTCGGACATGACTGAAGCGACTTAGCAGCAGCAGCAAGCCAACGATAGCTTTGACAAACCTAGGCAGTATATTAAAAAGCAAAGATAACACTTTGCTGACAAAAGTCTGGATATTCAAAGCTATAGTTTATCCAGTAGTCATGTATAGATGTGAAAGTTGGACCATAAAAAAGACTGAGCACAGGTGAATTGATGCTTTTGAGCTGTGGTGCTTGCTGGAAAAGACTCGAAAGGGTCCCTTGGCCAGCAGGGAGATCAACCCAGTCCCTCCTAAAGGAAATCAACTAAATCTCTTAAATATTCATTGGCAGGAATGATGCTAAAGGTGAAGCTCCAATACTTTGGCCACCTGATGCAAAGAGCTGACTCACTGGGAAAGACCCTGATGGCGGGAAGGATTGAGGGCGAAAGGAGAAGAGGGTGGCAGAGGATGAGTTGGTTAGATAGCATCACTGACTCAATGGACATGAACTTGATCAAACCTCGGGAGATGGTAGAGGATAAGGAAGCCTGGTGTGCTGCAGTCCATGGGGTCTCAAAGATTTGGACACAACTTAGTGACTGAACAACAAGCCAACCATATGCATACCAATATATAGATTGATCAGTCAGTCAGTTCAGTTTAGTCACTTAGTCACTGATAAATACAGATATTTTAAAATAGACAAAATGTTGACCTGTTGATGGAAGATTGTCCTTTAGAAGGCTAGTCCAGTTAAATTCACTGTCTTAACTCAAACTCAATGCTACCATTCTGTGTCCCACATAACACTCCCATCCCATGCTCTCTTTCTCTCAAAAGTCACATTATTCATACCTTAAATGATAATCCATCTCTCTCTTGGTGATTCTTATATATATATAATTTAGACTATATTAAAGTGTTATTTTAGAGGTATCTTGTTATGATTTATTATTGTTACTTGTTATTTAATATGCAAATTATTACTCACAGATGGGTAAACCTTTTTTGAAGTATTGCACCTAGTTTGGGTTGCTGTGATCTAAATTGAATTTATAAGCATTGGAGAGGATTCAGATTTTTGTAATTAGTATTTGGAAAAGAGGGCCTTGCAGATCTTTTATTAATATAAATGATTTCTGATAATTGCTAAAAATGGACATACCCAGAAAGACATATTTGGCATAGATGATGTCTTGATCTCTTTTCTAAGCCAGTCTCTGAATTTAAAAAAATAACAGTTTATTGACCAGATAAAAATGTTTCCCACACATAAAAATTTGTTTTGGTTCCATATTCTGAAATTTTTAAAATTTAATTTTGTTTGCTAGTTTTGGTTTGTAAGTGTTTTCCATTAAATTAATTAATTAATTTTTATTTTTAAACTTTCTTTTTGGCTGTGCTGGGTCTTTGTTGTTGCGCATGGGTTTTCTTTAGTTGCAGCAAGCTACTCTTCATTGTGGTCCAAGGGCTTCTCATTGCAGTGACTTCTCTTGTTGGGGAACACAGGCTCTAGGTGTGGACACGGTAGCTGTGACACGGATTCTAGGGCACATGGGCTTCAGTAGTTGTGAAGCTTAGGTTTAATTTCCCCAGGACACATGGCATCCTTCCAGACCAGGGATAGAACCTGTGGCTCCTGCATTGGCAGGTGGATTCTTAACCACTGGACCACCAGAGAAGTCCTGCTTGCGTGGTTTTGATAGGATATAGAAGAGATGGGATATTTAAATGGTAGTCATAGGACTAAAATAGATTTTTAATTGTTATTGTGATAGCCTCTCAATTCAAGATAATGTTGGGGAATTAAAAAAATTTTTGTGACTATAGTATACTGGTATAGATTTCTTTACCCAAATAAAAAATAGAGTCACCACCAGACATACTCACAGATGTTAATTGTTACTGTAGTAAAGCTGATAAAGTTTTTCAAATGACAGTTTTATGAGGCATAGTAAGCAGGACTCTGGAAGATGGTGAAAGACAGGGGAGCATGGTGCCCTCCAGTTCATGGGGTCACAAAGAATTGGACATGACTTAGCAAATCAACAACAACAAGCTGGAATGGCCTTTTTACTTATTACTGGAAAATACGAATTATCTAAAATTCATAAAATGGTCACTGCTTAATATGAATTTACTTCTTTATTTGAAATGTTATAAGAAAGGAATATAATATCAGTAATTTTTGTAATATATTTAATCTATTAAACAGTATTATAATTACTTTGGAATTACATATAAGGAATGTCTTGCTTCCTTGGAAAGTATCCAGTTTAGAAAAGATTTCTATTTGAACAGTAAAATGACTTCTTGTGAAGTAGAATTTATTCATATTGGTGAAATGAAAAAAAATATATTGTTGTGTTTTGCTGTAAAGCACATTTTGAGTCATTTTTAAATTATAGCATAAAATTTAACTTTCATAATTAGTCCAAATCACTGTAATAATCTGAAATAAGAAGAGCAATGCCAAAGAATGGCCATGCCAAAGAATATTCAAATTACCGCACAATTGCAGTGATTTCACATGCTAGCAAAGTAATGCTCAAAATCCTCCAAGCTAGGCTTCAAGAGTACATGAGCTAAGAACTTCCAGATGTACAAGCTGGATTTAGAAAAGGCAGAGGAACAAGATACCAAATTGTCAACATCCGTTGGACCATACAAAAAGCAAGAGAATTCCAGAAAAGCATCTACTTTTGCTTCATTGACTACGGCAAAGCCTTTGACTGTATGGATTACAGCAAACTGTGGAAAATTCTTAAAGACACAGGAATACCACACACCTTACCTGTCTCCTGAGAAACCTGTATGCAGGTCAAGAAACAACAGTTAGAACCGCACATGGAACAGTGGACTGGTTCCAAATTGGGAAAGAAGTACATCAAGGCTGTATATTGTCACTCTACTTATTTAACTTATATGCAGAGTACATTGTGCAAAATACTGGGCTGGATGAAGCACAAACTAGAATCAAGATTGCCAGGAGAAATATCAATAACCTCAGATATGAAGATGATACCATCCCTATGACAGAAAGCAAAGAGGAACTAAAGAACCTCTTGATGAAGGTGAAAGACGAGAGTGAGGAAGCTGGCTTAAAACTCAACATTCAAAAAACTAAGACCATGCCTTCCAGTCACATCACTTTATGGCAACTAGAAGAAGAAAAAGTGGAAGCAGTGACAGACTTTATTTTCCTGGGCTCCAAAATCACTATGGATGGTGACTGCAGCCTTGAAATTAAAAGATAACTTGCTCCTTGGAAGAAAAGCTATGACAAACCTAGACAGTGTGTTAAAAAGCAGAGACATCATTTTTCTCACAAAGGTCTGTATAGTCAAAGCTGTGGTTTTTCCAGGAGTCGTGTATAGATGTGAGAGTTGGACCATAAAGAAAGCTGAGTGCTGAAGAATTGATGCTTTTAAACTGTGGTGTTGGAAAAGACTCTTGAGAGTCCCTTCACTATAAGGAGATCAAAGGATGGAAATCAATCCTGAGTATTAATTGGAAGGACTGATGCTGACTGAAGCTCCAATTCTTTGGCCGCCTGATGTGAAGAGCCAGTTCACTGGAAAAGACCCTAAGGCTGGGAAAGATTGAAAGCAGGAGCAGAAGGGGATGACAGAGGCTGAGATGGTTGGATGGCCTCACAGACTCAGTAAACATGAGTTTCAGCAAGCTCCAGGAGATGGTGAAGGACAGGGAGGCCTGGTGTGCTGCAGTCCAAGCGGTCACAGAGAGACACAGCTGTGCAACTGAACAACAGCAACACTGTAAGTGGGAAGCAAGAACTTCTGAAAGTAATTATATTTGTTTTCCTTTATTTTTTTCTTTTAAAAATATTTATTTTTTAATTGAAGGATAATTGCTTTACAGAATTTTGTGTTTTTTTTTTTGTCAGAATAAATCAGCCATAGGTATACATAGATCCCCTCCCTCTTGAACCTCCCTCCCATCTCCTTCCCCATACCACCTCTCTAGATTGATATAGAGCCCCTGTTTGAGTTTCCTGAGACATGTATCAATTTCCTGTTAGCTATCTATTTTACGTATGGTAACGTAAGTTTCCATGAGAAAGTAACTAAAATTTTGAACAGTTCCTTTTCCATATAATTAAGTGCTACTTAAGATATATAAGGATCTTCCCTGGGTCAGGAAGATCCCCTGGAGAAGGAAATGGCAACCCACTTCACTATTCTTGCCTGGAAAATCCCATGGATGGAGGAGCTTGGTGGACTATGGTTCATTTGTTTGCAAGATGTTGAACATGACTTAGTGACTTTAGTTTCACTTTAAGATATATAATCTTCCTATATTTCTCATTAAGAGTTAAACAGAAAAATGCCATTAATATTCCACAGTGTGACAGAATAACCTTTGCAGTAACCTGTTATCTCTTTTGTTCCTTAATCATAGTTCTACAACTTTAGTACATTTTGATTCTGTTACTATTAGCCACAGATTCTCAATTACCATGGGAATAAAGTCGCTAATGATGAGGTGCTAAATTTTGTATTCAGATATTTGATTTGTAAGTAACATTCTTTGAGGATATTGGTTTCCAGTTCTGAAATACCTTTATTTTTATTCAGTGTCTCTACATTGCCTGCCTGGGTTATCTTAAGAGAAGAGTTTAGTATTTTTCTGCTTACTGTATCATGAGAATTCCACTTTGCTCACTTAAAAATTAGTAAAGGCCTTTATGGGTATTTTAAATCAAGTTGTATTATTTGGTTTTTAACTGTATTGAAAATGGCTATTATTTTTCAGTTGGTTGCAGTATTCTGGACTGGCATAGATTATGTAATTTATTTCAGTGTATTTACTAAAAGTGAAGGTGTTAATCACTCAGTCATGTCCTACTCTTTGTGACCCCATGGACTGTAGCCCACCAAGCTCCTCTGTCCATGGAATTGTCCAGGCAAGAATGATGGAGTGGGTAGCCTTCTCCCTTCTCCAGGAGATCTTCCCAACCCAGGGACTGAACCCAGGTCTCCTGCATTGCAGGCAGATTCTTTACCATCTGAGCCAAGCAGCCTGCTAGTGTATTTACTAGAATGACATAAATAATCTTTTCTTTGAACTCTCTGGATGAAAGGTCTTTAGAATTGGATGTACCTGCAGTTATAACTTGTAATAGTATAACACAGTTACAAGAATAACTCATCAGTGGCTTTTCTGTCAGTGTTTACAGATGTGTAAATTATATGCCAATTTTATTCAAGTATTTCATGAAGAACTTCTATGTATAAGAAACAATGATAGATGCTAGGGTAAAATGATGAATAAGATAGATATTCCATCCAGACTTAGGGAATCAAGGAATTTTTTTTTTTCCAGGAAATATCTTCATTGAGATTGATATTTAAATGTAGTATGAAGTAGCTGGGGGAAGTGCTGGAATAAAAAATATACTAGAAAGAAATAATATTTTTAGAAGTGATAAATATGAACAACTAAAACATTAATGAACATATTAAAGAGTAGATTGGACATTGTTGAAGAAAAATTTATGTACAGGAAAATAATTCTTGAGAAATTATCCAGAATGTCAAAAGATAGCAAATATGAAAGAAAGTTTGAGAATAACTGAGGATAGAATGAGGTCCAAGGATTAAAAGGATAGAGAGAAGTGAGGAAAGGCAGTATTTGAAGAAATTCTGACTGATAATATGAATTGAGGAAAACATGAATTGGTATGGATAGTAGATAAAAGTAAATTCTCTTCTCTTGCCTGCTCCTTCCCTCATCCTCAGAAAACCCCAAGAGAATTATAGAGCAAATGGTGGGAAAAACCCCGTCCGTAAATGCCACTGTGGCACTAACTGCCCCACTGTCCTGTGGTTTATAAGGCTTAAAATTTTTTGGTGGCCATAAACAACACAGTCATGCTCAGATAGATGAAATGCGTAATCAATCTGAGACCATCTTAATTGCTAATTTGTTACTTTTTTTTACTGCATAAACCTTAAGTTTTATGAAGTCCATTAAGAATTTTCTATTAGCACATCATTACACCACTTCACTATCTCCCAAATGTAATTGTTTCAGTGACATTTAGATCTGTTTTGAAACTATTTCAGATATATGATTTATTATTTTATACATAAGCTAAAAGTATTTAGAAAATACTACAGAAAACATTTGATTCTGTTTCAGATTAGAAATCTTTCTTTACAGTTTTTTCTTCCCCAAAGTATCCAAAGGATATATGCCTTCAAAGCAAGGTAGCACAAATTAGAAATTGGCGTGAAGACAGAGCAAAGGGCTAACAACATTGGGTACATAAACTAGAGTCAGAATTGAAATTAGTACATAAAATACCCTGACTTGGAAATGGTTGTGATCTTTATTTTCTTTTTTTTTCCCCTGTCTAATGCCATTTTAAAAAAAATTTTTATTTTAACTTTAGTTTACTTTACAAAACTGTATTGCTTTTGCCAAACATTGACATGAATTCACCACGAGTGTACATGCGTTCCCAAACATGAATCCCCTCCCACCTCCCACCCCATAACATCTCTCTGGGTCTGTGATCTTTATTTTCATGTTCTAGCCATTGCTCATTTCCTCTAAATGTCCAGTCTTTACTAAAGCACAGTATTACATGTGTGTGAAGTACAAGAAATATTTATTTCTGAGTTCATAAAAGTTATGCTGGTCCATAATTCCTTATCTGAAGAAAGGTTTAAGACCAGATAAGTTTTAGATATCAATTTTTGTGTGTTTTGAAAAGGTTATAGGGTACCTTATTTATGTAATAACCCCAAGAGGGTTCATAGCCCAGCAGGTCTGGCTTTGGTTAACAGGTTTCCCCTTAGCGGAAACTGTCTTAAGAAAAACAGAATGTTTTGGTGTATTTCAGAATTGTTCCTTATCCTCTCTCCTTGCTGGAAACCAGAGGGGATTTTTCTAGGATATTTTCTATGGGAACTTGATTGAGCTCTTGGAGGTAAACCTCACAGTATTGTGGGGACCCCCTTAAAACTGGATCCCCTGGGCATTTTTTAACTTTCACGAGTTTTTAAGTGAGCTTCTAGCAATTCATCAATTACAGTTCAGGTTTTAATACCCCAGCACTAATTCCTAAGCAGTTTCTGCTCTTGAGTCTTTGCTCTAGGAAACCATGATTACCTGTTTTTGCTTGTGGGTCTCTCCAGTCTCGGTCCTGACATCCTCCTAAGATGGGGAAGAAGCAGGTATATGGACTATATACTTGAGAAATTTGTCATCAGAGAAAGGAGAATTTAGATGGTTTCAAAGCTTTTAACCTGGGGACCTGACAAGTATAAAGTATTTCCTATAAGTTTTATAGAATCTAAATAACTCTAAAGACCAGGGAAAAACTGAAGACACCCGGTTTTGTGAAAGTACACCAGGTTTTTTATACAGGCAGAATCTCCTCTGGGAAATAGGTAAGGTAACAAGAAACTGGGAAAGCTGGGAAGACCCTCTCCAGTATTTGAAGTAAGAAAAAGTTTACTGTAAACGTGGAATGCTCCATTCTTTGACAGAGAAGTGATGGGATAGATGTGTGTCTTTTGAAACCTAGATGGCTCTGTTCTGTTTCTGTGAGGCTCCAACACCCTCGTTGTTTTCTCCTTCACTGGAACATGTGAGACGTTCTAGGCTCCGAGTGCAGATACCTCTGTGTTGGGATTGAGGATGAAAAGGTCATGGATTCAGCTGCCTCAGCCATTCATCACTTGTGAGAGAATCTAGGTTAGACTGCTTCCTAATCTACTCTTGATCAATGTATTTGTTGACTCTGGGCTTAGAGACTTAGAGACAGGGGAGAATCATTTTAAGAGGCTATGTTTTCTTTCCTCTGCTCTGATTTCTCAATCAGTTCTTTCCTACTGCTTTCTCTCTTCCTATAATTTGTCAGGTTTCTAGTCTGCTGATGGAGCCTTACCTTGGTTTTTAGTGTTATTATCGTGTCATTCTTAAAAGTGCATACATGTTATTTATTAGGTGTGTAGGGTGGAGGTGGAGGAATATGTATTGCCACTTAAGAGGGATAATGAGATAAAGGGTAGGCAGGTGCACATATTATTAAATCAAACATGATGACTAAATTAAAAACCCTGCAATTAGGACTATTAGCCCACATAAGATAGTGTTTTTATTAACATAAATAAGAACTGATTATAATCTTTGCTTTCCATAGTTACTATTGAAAATATAAATTTAATCAGATGTCTGAAATCTTTACATAAAAGCTGTGACTCCCAGCTTATTGGTTGAGCCCATCTTGAACTGTAAGCTTTTGAGTGTGTGAAAATGGGTATTTATAGCTATATAGGAAAGGCAGGAGGAAGATTAGATTCTAGGAGTAATAGACTCAAGACTCTAGGTTGATCTAACATGAGATTGACTCATTTTAGAACTGAGAAATACCTTTTTATCTCCAAAGTTTTAGACTTATTTAACATCTGACAATTTAGATTCCAAGTATTATCTAAATATCAGTATCTAAAGGTCCTGTTTTTTCACATGTCCTTATGTTTCATTTTTTTTCTTTTAGGTCTCTTTTATTCAGAACCTTGTATTTTGTGTAGAAAGAGTTTACCGGGTGCCTGACTTCGGTGTCTGGGAAAGAGGAAGCAAATACAATAATGGCAGCACAGAGCTACATTCGAGGTAATTTGCTGACTTCTGAGTGTTTTATTTTCTATTTTTAATTTGAATGTGAATAAAAAAGAACTAGGTTGGAACTCTGGTTTCTGTGTAGTTTTCATCTCTCTTTTTTTCTATATATTACTATAATTCAAGTGAAATTCACTTAAAATTAAAGGAAGAGTCTCCTCTCAGTACCCATTAACAGATGCAGGAAAAGAGCATATGAGTGTCTTTGCCAGCTTCACAACATGTCAGGACATGCATATCAGTATTCAGTCTAAGACCTGACCTTTCTGTTCAACCAAGTCATTTTCTTTTTCCTCTTTTAAATGACACTGTTTGAAAGGTCAAGTACATTAAAATTGCCAAACAGCAGTTGCAAATGCATCGCATCTAAAATTCCTTTTTGCGTTCTAGAGCTGATTTTTCTCCCAGCAAGAGATACTCACACCCTTTATATTTTGTTTAACTAAAAAATGTAGCTCAGTTAGTCCTATCCATTTCACACTAAAAAGTTTAATAATCTAAAGGTTATCAGCTATAGGTCAGTTTAGATCATCGAGACTTAAATGAAGTAGAGAAACAGTTTAGGAAACAGTGGTTAAGAGGAATCTGCAGCTCAATACTTTTTTGAATAGAAGGACTAATCACACACAAAAAGATTAAGTTGATATAAGATATTTAGAAAACTAAAATCTGCTCCAGATTACTTGCCGTATAATGTCTCTGCCTCAGTTTTCCTCATTTATAAAATGAAGATGATAATGCATTCTACTTTATGAAGTTGTAATGATTGAGTTGATATTTATAAAGCATTTGAACAATGCATAAGTAAACATTGAAATNTAAGTAAACAGTGAAATGAAAGTACACTCACACATTTAAGAATATTTTAATAACAAAGATTGAAATAAAAAGGATTTTTCGTTTAACTCTGGTCAACTAACATACAAACTTTCTAGAAGTTTTATGATTCATATGATGCATGTTTATACAGAGTAGAATAGTAACAATGTGTAAGGAAGACAATAAAGGAGAGAAATAATTCAGACATTAAATTCAGGCAAATACTAAATATAGCAAGAAAATATTATATTTCGGCTGTAAGTTCTCAGCATTTCAAATTATCAGTCAAATTCAAGACAGAAAGTTTATAAGATTGGAAAAGGTGATTTTTAAAAATTTACCTTTTCAGTAGTTATTTATCAGGTCCCTTTCTGCTTTTTAATAGCTATTTAATATATGCCAGTGTGGTCCCACTGACATTTTTGGTATAAAATATTTAGAGTAGGATTTTTTCTGTTTATAAAAGCTGTTAAACTCAGAAGGACTCTTGAATAAAAATTACCATTAATCTTAGAAAGTGAGGGTGTTGGGAAGTCCCTTGGGAGGCTACTGTCCATGGGATCACAAAAGAGTCAGATAGGACTAACTAAACGACAACAGTGAAAAAAGAGAGACTCTAACTTGTTCTCCTGTAACTGAGTTGCCAGTCTTTAAATTGAATCATTAAGGATTTTATTTCAAGTCTTGGAAAATCATTAAGTGATGTTCTTTGCTACCTTTTGCATGCAAAATTAACCTTGATTGTAGCAGGCCAATTTTATTCAAACGGATGGGAAATGAAGTTTGCTATTTAGCTTTGGATGGTGCATTTTATATATTTAACATTCATCTTCTAATTTTCCATGGTGTAATGCTGTAAATAACTTAAATCTCTTTATCCACAGTGCTACTTAGCTCAGATACTCACAGGCCTGTTTCAGATCTGTCACCTCTGCCGACACAGTGTCTAGTCTGAAACTGCAGGAGATCTGAGCCCTGTGGCTCTCATGGATGTAGTGTTGGCAGTGGTGGTGGGAGGCCAGTATCTTTCTGTGCTTATGCCCGGGAGTCGAATGTAGAGCAGCTACTGGTCAGGGATTAAATCCCAATTCTTAATCTGTTGCTGTAAGACCTCCCAGAATTATCTGATCCTAGTTAATTATCTGATCCTAGTGCCTAGTTGGGTCTGCTCCAAGGACTGCTTAATGTGATATCCTTGTTATATTCTTAAGTTATTCTCATAATTTTTAAAAGCCTGAAATAGTATATAGTAATTCTTGCTAAAAGTACTCATATTGCCCTTTGCCTTCTAACTTTCTTTGCCAGTCTCTGTCTCTGTGCCGTGCAGTTCTCCTTAGCCTGACTCGGAGCACAGTCTGTTGCCTTGATGATCACTAGGGTCTTGTGCTCACTGACTTGGTAAATGTCCCTTTCCTCCTTTATCACACACAGTGTGCATCCCTTCTAAACTGCATCTTGGTCAAAAATGATTACTGCCTGTAGGTCCCTAAAACCTATACATATAGTGTTCTAAGGATAGAGGCTTCCCCTTCAGCATCCATGCTCAGTGGTTCTCTAGTAATTTTAAACCCTGGCACTACAGTTACAGGGTAAGTTTCATTTAGTCCAGGCAGGAAGCATTACTGCCTTTTTACAGGAGGAAACTAAAGTTTAGAAGACTTTGTGATTTTTTTCCCCTCCATTCCTTAAGTGATACAAATCAAAAGATAATGGAGCCAGAACTGAATTCCAGGTGGTTGGCTTGAAAATCCAAAGTTATTTCTACTGTATCATGTTGTAATTTAATGTCTTAGAAAGTTTTCCTAAAGTTTGAAAGAACAGCAAGGTGTACCATCTTGGTGACATTTTGCTAAGTTTCAAGGATATCTTTGCTTAGCAATCAGTAAAGCTTGATTTGGCCAGATGCCTTTGTCATTCCCTTCCTAATCTGCCCTTTTCAGCCCCAGGTTTGCCTGTATCTGTTTTAGTCCAAATTCTTGAATTATTTAGCATTTCTTAGATAAGCTTCAGAACTTTTTTCTAAAAAGTGATCTCATTACATTTAACCATTTTAATCCGTTCTTGCAGCATCCTCATCCTTTTCAGGATTTGGTAAAAGAATCCATTGTCTAAGCTCAGTGTAACTGAATGTTTCCTGAGCAACCATTCCCTGCTTTCCTGTTGATCTGACTTTTCCTTGAACAACATACTCCTTTTAGTTTCTCCTAGAGTGTCTAGAACTATTGCAAATAATTCTCCTTTTTTCTTCTGTTTATTCTCTAAGTCTTATAATAAATTGCCTTACATTTCAAAACCTTATATTAATATTATTTGATTTAATTGCATTTTCCTTCATGTATTAAGTTACCTATTTATTATAACACAAATTCTTTTTTTGAAGATAGTAAATCTTTTATTGATTATACCTGATAATGGATGATACATGAGCTTCATTCCCATCTATAACTTTATTTGGTATCATAATTCAATTTTGATATATTGCATAGGATGTGCGAACAGTCATTAATAATCAAAAAAACTCCGTGACTTTGCATGGGTGACTCTTTTAACGGCGAACTCCAGGTCACAACACAGTAACTGTCAGTTCAACTACAACAAGGTTCTGAAGACAAAAGCTTCTCCACCAAAGCAGGTTGTAAATAAAATTTGAGTGGAACCTGGCATCACCCTGAAAGAATTCTAACTTTACACTGTTGGGTTAGTTTACTGAAATGGCTTCAGAGTAGATTAACTTTATACAGCACATTTTTTTAAAAAGTATGTATTCAGCATCATGATTAGACTATTACATTTAGCAATCAACAGCATGACTTGAAAAAAAAAACTACATTAAAACTCTTTATTGGAATACTTTACACTTTCCATAAAACAGAAACTAAAATAACCTGTTACACCACAGTCAATCACAAATACAGTCCTCAAGGCTTTTGCTCATATACATGAGTATTGTCTAAAACATGTCTTCTTTGTAGCAGCTAGGCCCTGCCACCACTGTGCTTGGCTTAGTTCACAAACCTGTTGTAACCTATCACTTCTCTGGCTCTCCTCTCCTGCTAAGCTGTTTCCTGGCGGTAATTAAAACCTTCTCCTACTGTCATAGGTACTGCAGCTACTGGAACCACCATAGCCACCTTGATTTCCTGGTTTGGCAAAGTATTGGCCTCCACCACCATAGGAGCCAGAACTTCTGCCTCCAAAGTTTCCTCCTTTCATGGGTCCAAAATTTGAAGATTGATTGTTGTAATTGCCAGAATCATTGTACCTTCCGCCACCTCTAGAACTGCTTCCATCATTACCAAATCTGTTATAGCCATCCCCACTGCCACCAATATCCACCACCACCATGGCTGCCATCAAAGTTTCTAGACCACTTTGACCTCTTTGGTTGGATGAAGCACTATCCATCTCTTGCTTAGGCAAGCCTTGATAGGGCTTTTCTTACTTCACAGTTGTGGCCATTCACAGTGTGGTATTTCTGAATGACAGTGTTGTCTATAGAATCGTGGTCATCAAAGGTTACAAAAGCAAAGCCTCTCTTTCTGCCACTGCCTTGGTCAGTCATGATTTCAGTCACTTCAGTTTTCCCCTACTATTGTGAATAATTTCTCAGGTGATGTTCTTCAGTGTCTTTAATGCCACCAACAAAAATCTTTTTCACGGTTAAGTGGACACCAGCTCTTTGAGAATCTGACGTTCTCTTAGGTTCTACAACTCTTCCATCCACCTTGTGTGGCCTTACATTCATGGCTGTGTCCACCTCCTCTACAGAGGCATGTGTGACAAACCCGCAGCCTCTGGAGCACTTGGTGTTTGGATTCCTTATTACCACACAGTCTGTGAGTGTTCCCCATTGCTCAGAATGGCTCCTTAGACTCTCATCATTAGTTTCAAAGCTCAGTCCTCTGATGAAGACCTTCCGCAGCTGTTCAGGCTCTTTGGGAGACTTTGACTTAGACATGGTGGCAGTGGAGGGGGAAGACTTCAACGATGCTTTGCTTACTCAGTGGCATCCATAGGCAGAAAGTATAACACTAATTCTTAATCCCCAGCGTTACATATCCAGGTGGTCTTTTTAGCTGTTCCACATTAAATTCAGTATTTTAATTTAAAAATTTTCCCTTCCTCATTTAAGTAAGGGTGTTTTTACTCCTTGGGGCTACCTTTAAACACTTTAAGCCAAAACTGTTTTGGAGAAGAGAATGAGCTGCTCTTAGTCACTCAGTCATGTCTGACTCTTTGCGACCCTATGGACTGTAGCCCTCCAGGCTCCTCTGTCCATGGGATTCTCCAGGCAAGATACTGGAGTTGGTTGCTATGCCCTCCTCCCGGGGATCTTCCCAAGCCAGCGATCAAACCCAGGTCTCCCTCATTGCAGGCCAATTCTTTACTGTCTGAGCCACCAAGGAAGCCCATGTATACTAGAGTGGGTAGCTTATCCCTTCTTCAGGGGATCTCCCTGACCCAGAACTCAAACTGGGGTCTCCTGCATTACAGGTGGAGAAGAGATGAGTCCGCTATAAAATACGAATTGAATTTCAAACCTAACTTTAAATTTTTTGGCTATTGGAAAGCAAAAAGGAAAGTTGTAATAACTTAGTAATGTAGATATATAATCAACCGTGAACATTCATTGGAAGGACTGATGGCTGAAGCTGAAGCTCCAGTTCTTTGGCCACCTGATGTGGATAGCCAACTTGTTGGTAAAGACCCTGATGCTGGGAAAGATTGAGGGCAGGAGGAGAAGGGGATGACAGAGGATGAGATGGTTGGATGGCATCACTGACTCAATGGACATGATTTGAGCAAACTCTGGGAAATACTGAAGAACAGGGAAAACCTGGCTTACTGTAGTCCATGAGGTTGCAAAGTCAGACATGACTTAGCAGCTGAACCACGATTTAGCAGCTGAACCACAATAATAATGCCCAAATGGAAAGATTATTATACATATGTGAAAGTGAGAGTTGCTCAGTCGTGTCTGACTCCTAGCAACCCATGGACTGTACAGTCCATGGAATTCTGCAGGTCAGAATACTGGAGTGGATAGCCGTTCCTTTCTCCAGGGGATCTTCCCAACCCATGGATCAAACCGGGTCTCCCACTTTGCAGGCAGATTATTTACCAGCTGAGCCACTAGGGAAGCCCAGGAATACTGTAGTGGGTAGCCTATCCTTTCTCCAGAGAATCTTTCCCAACCCAGAAATCGAACTGGAGTCTCCTGCATTGCAAGTGGATTCTTTACCAACTGAGCAATCAGGGAAGCCCATAACAGATATATATCCAAAAGGAAAGATTATTGGGGTTTTGTGGGGCGGGGCAGGGATATAATTTTATGTTCTATTCTCTAGGCTTTTCCAATAAAGAAGGCTATCACTAAAATAAGTAACCATCATAGCACCACTTTGCTCAGTTTAAGATACTTTTAGTGACCATTTTATTTCATATGGTACTTGTTATTTAAGGTAACTACTTACTCTTCTTAAGTCATTTCTGATGTTCTAGTCATTGAGCTATAATACAGGCAGTTATCCATCCATTCTGCTTCATTTTATGTATTTTTCCTGTACTGAACAATTCATGAACATCCATTAAAACCGTAGTACTGTAAAGTCTTTTTTTGTCAGGAAGTATGATTGGGCACCTCAGGGAGTTAAAGCATAATGTTAATGAATATGAGATTGTGAATTTAATTTCCATGCTTGCCAGTTAATTTTTTGGATTCCATGGTGGGTTTTAAATCACCTTGTCCAAACCCATTATCTTTTCTAGAGAAGCTTTCGTTTATGCAACGAATCACTTTATTAAAAACTATCTCCCAGGTAAACACTTTATTTTAGTTCCTGTAAGTAAATGTAAGGTAACACCTTTAAAGAACCAAATTGGTGAATGCTCTGCTGGTAATAGTCACGTAAATAGCTTGCTGTTGCCAAAGATTTAAATAACCAGTCAATGATAAATTAACATATTTGTGAATTTCAATTAAGTCCAATTATTCAACCAATTGCATTGGTAAAGAAAATTGAAATGGTAAGAACTCGACCTTTACTGTAATCCAGATACAATGTTTCTTTCTTTTGTAGTGCTTTATTTAGAGGACAGTTTGCAAATTCATCCCTTAGCTGTCTTTCTGCACCATTTTTAAACTTAGAGCTTTGTGCACTGGGGTCTAACGGAGAACTCCCTGGGCATTGAGAACACATCCTTAAGCAATAAGATCAATTGGCAGCGAATGTTTTTGCATGCCTTGTCAGAGTATATGATTCCTATGGCTCTTCTAACCCCTAGGTTCTAAGAATTTAGAATTCTTATGCAGGTGCTATTTGGTTTCCATTTGGACTATTCAAGGCTAGGTATGATTGTGCTGGGTGCATGTGCAGTTAGAAACCTGCCTTAGGTTCTTTTCTTGGTACCTACTGTTTCAAGTAAAGCATCCCAAACTTAGAAGCATAAAACAGCAAAACAACAATCTTTTACTATTGTTAACTCTCATGGTTCAGAGGGTTGACTAGGCTTAACTAGAGTGGTTCATACTTAGGGTCTCATGTTTGCCATTAGTTCTGGCTGGGGCTAGAGTCAACTTTGAAGACTTCCTCATTTGGGTATCAGAGTGTTGACTGGGACTTCAGCAGGAAGACTTATATGAAGTTTTTCCATATAGATTCTGCACATTGTGGTAGCTAGGTTCCAAGGTTCAGTGTCCCAAAACCCACAGGCCAGGTGGAAGCTATATCTTTTTATGACCTCGCCTCGGAAATCATGCAGCATAACTTTCACTACATCCCATCTGTTAGAGTCAATAAGATAAGTGAGGGCACTTAGACTCCACCTTTTGATAGAAGGCAGAGATTTGGCAGACATATTTTAAACTAGCACATACTCTTCATTTGGACTTCGTTCCTCCAGGTTGTAGGCCTCGTCATTTCTCTAAAGTGATTTTGGCTATGAAAAGAGACCATGCCCCTTCTCTAAAGTATACTGGCGAGTACCATGTGGATTGTTTTGAAATTTGTTTAACCTGTGGAAGTGTGAGGTACTTCTTCACTGAAAGTGAAATGCTGCACTGCAGATTTGAGTCAGTAGTGTGTGCATGCTAAGTTGCTTGAGTCTTGTCCGACTCTTTGTGACTCTGGGCTGTAGCTCTCCAGGCTTCTCTGTCCATGGGTTTCTTTAGGCAAAAAATGCTGGAGTGGGTTGCCATGCTCTGCTCCCAGGGATATTCCAGAACCAGGGATCAAACCCACATACATCTCTTACATCTCCTCCATTGGCAGGTGAGTTCTTCATCACTAGGGTTACCTGGGAAGCAATACCAGATTATTGGCTTAGTTGTTCTTGAGAACCAGGATAAAATGGTCTGCATATATTGTAGTAAGGAAGAGAGTTTTCACCAAAGAGAAAGTAAGGATGCATTTGAAAGTCGCTTACATTCAATCTCTCAGAACTTAAGTTTTCTCACTTTTAAAGTAGAGGGGATTACAAAAGAAATGCAAGACTTGTACATCAAAAACAATAAAATATTGTTGAAAAAATTAAAGAAGACATACAAGAATGGAAAGATATCCTGTGTTCAGTGTGTGCTCAGTCACATCTGACTCTTTGCCACCCCATGGACTACAGCGCTATACCACCAGGCTCCTCTGTCCGTGGAATTTTCCAGGCAAGAATATTGAAATGGGTTGCATTTCCTACTCCAGGGGTGTTCAGTGTAATCTATCTCAAAAATCTTTTTTTTTTTCTTTTTAGAAATTGGCAAAATAATCCTAAAATTTGCATGGAAATACAAGGGACTCAGAATAGCCAAAACAATCCTTGATAAAGAACAAAGTTGGAGGATCCACTCTTTGCAGCTTCAAAATTTACTACAGTAATGAGCTTACTATAGTTACAGTAATCTGCTACAATAATTAAATAGTGTGGTACAAGTATAACAAGGGATACAGATATTAGTGCAGTAGAATTGATGATCTAGAAAGAAACCCATACATGTATGGTCAGTTGATTTGACAAAGTTGCAAGGATAATTGATAGAGAAGAATGTAGTCTTTTTAGCAAATGGTGCTGGGACAACTGGAGACAAAAGAATGAATTTTGAGTCCCTACTTTGTGCAGTATACAATACAAAAATTAACTGAAAAAGGATCAATGACCTAATAATAAGAACTAAAATTATAAAACTCTTAGAAGAAAACATAGTTGTAAATGATTGTGACCTTATCTGGGATGAATGTCCAGTAGTTCAGTTGGTGGGTAGTTACATGTTTAAATTTTAAAGAAACTGCAAGACTATTTTTGAGAGTCCTGTATTGCTTTACATTCCTACTAGCAATGTATGATGTCATTTCTGTGAATCTTTGGCAGCATTTGGTGTTATCACTATTTTTTACTTTATTTACTCTGATTTGTTTGTAGTGGTAGCTTCAGTTCAGTCACTCAGTCGTGTCTGACTCTTTGCGACCTCATGAAGCGCAACATGCCAGGCCTCCCTGTCCGTCACCAACTCCCAGAGTTCACTCACACTCATATCCATCAAGTCAGTGATGCCATCCAGCCATCTCATCCTCTGTTGTTCCCTTCTCCTCCTGCCCTCAATCCCTCCCAGCATCAGTCTTTTCCAATGAGTCAACTCTTCACGTGAGGTGGCCAAAGTATTTGAGTTTCAGCTTTAGCATCATTCTTTCCAAAGAACACCCAGGACTTTTCTTTAGAATGGACTGATTGGATCTCCTTACAGTCCCAGGACACCGGGACTCTCAAGAGTCTTCTCCAACACCACAGTTCAAAAGCATCAATTCTTCAGCGCTCAGCTTTCTTCACAGTCCAACTCTCACATCCATACATGACTACTGGAAAAACCATAGCCTTGACTAGATGGACCTTTGTTTGCAAAGTAATGTCTCTGCTTTTGAATATGCTGTCTCGGTTGGTCATAACTTTCTTTCCAAGCAGTAAGCGTCTTTTAATTTCATGGCTGCAGTCACCATCTGCAGTGATTTTGGAGCCCCCCAAAGTAAAGTCTGACACTGTTTCTACTGTTTCCCCATATATTTCCCATGGAGTGATGGGACCAGATGCCATGATCTTCATTTTCTGAATGTTGAGATTTAAGCCAACTTTTTCACTCTATTCTTTGACTTTCATCAAGAGCCTTTTTAGTTCCTCTTCACTTTCTTTCATAAGGGTGGTGTCATCTGCCTATCTGAGGTTACTGAGATTTTTCCCGGCAATCTTGGTTCCAGTTTGTGCTTCTTCCAGACCAGCATTTCTCATGATGTACTCTGCATAGAAGTTAAATAAGCAGGGTGACAATATACAGCCTTGACAGACTCCTTTTCCTATTTGGAACCAGTCTGTTGTTCCATGTCCCATTCCATGAACCATTGCTTCCTGACCTGCATATAGGTTTCTCAAGAGGCAGGTCAGGTGGTCTGGTATTCCCATCTCTTTCAGAATTTTCCATAGTTTATTGTGATCCACACAGTCAAAGGCTTTGGCATAGTCAATAAAGCAGAAATAGATGTTTTTCTGGAATTCTCTTGCTTTTTTGATGATCCAGCGGATGTTGGCAATTGGATCTCTGGTTCCTTTGCCTTTATCTGAAACCAGCTTGAACATCTGGAAGTTCATGATTCACATATTGCTGAAGCTTGGCTTGGAGAATTTTGAGCATTACTTTACTAGCGTGTGAGATGAGTGCAATTGTGCGGTAGTTTGAGCATTCTTTGGCACTGTAATGAAAACTGACCTTGTCCAGTCCTGTGGCCACTGCTGAGTTTTCCAAATGTGCTGGCATATTGAGTGCAGCACTTTCACAGCATCATCTTTCAGGATTTGAAACAGCTCAACTGGAATTCCATTACCTCCAGTAGCTTTGTTCATAGTGATGCTTTCTAAGGCCCACTTGACTTCACATTCCAGGATGTCTGGTACCTTATTGTAGTTTTCATTTGCATTTGCTAATGGATAATGATGTTGGATCTTTTCATGTGACTATATATCATCTGCATCTTCAGTGAAATGTCTCTTCATGTCTTTTGCTCATTTTCTAATTGGATGGGTTTTTTTAATTGTTGATTTTTGAGAATTCTTTATACATAAATAATTCTTGATACTAGTCCTTTAATTCTGTGTTTTGCAAATATATTCTGCTAATCTGCAGCATGTTTTTTTGTTTGTTTGTTTTGGTTAGAGCAAGCTTTCAATTTTAATGAAACTCAGTTTATAAATTTTTTCTTTTATGGATTGTGCTTTTGGTGTAAATTCTGATAACTCTGCATAACCTTGATTCTGATGATTTTCTCTGGTGGTTTGTTTTATGAAAGTTATACAGTGTTGTGTCTTATATTTAAGTTCATGATCTATTTTGAGTTAATTTTGTATAAGGTATGATGTTGAAGTTTTTTTTTTTTTCTGATGAATGTCCATTTGCTCCAGCATCATTAGCATTTGTTGAAAGAACTGTCTTTCCTCCATTGAAATGCCTTTGGGCTCTTGCTAAAAATAAAGTAAACATATTTATATTGGACTGTTTTCTGGGTTCTATATGTCTATTCCTCTGCTGATACCACCAATATGACTCTCTGAATTTCCTTCTTTAGGCTATTAATATGGTAGGTTATATTGATTAATCTGATTATCAAACTAGCCTTTTGTCCCTAGACTAAACCTCACCTGGTCAGTCATGGGGATAATTCATTTCACATATTGCTAAATTCTATTTTCTAATTTTTAAAAAGATTTTAATATCTGTAGTCATGAGAGATATTGGCCTATAGATTTCTGTTTTGTGTTGTCTTTGTTTTGTTTTGGTATCAGGGTAATGCTAACTTCAATGAAATGAACTCTGAAGTGTTTTTCTCCCTTTCTATTTTCTGGGAGAGATTGTGTAGAATTGGTGTCAATTTTTCTTTAAATGTTTGGTAGATCTCTGCAATGAAATCATATAGGTATGGAGAGGGGTTTTTTTTTGACCATTTGAATATTATGGATTCAACTTCTTAACAGTAATGGGGCTATTCAAATTATTTCATATTGAATGAGTAATGATAGTTTGTGCTTTTCCAGGAATTGATTCATTCCTTTTAATCTATGTATGTTGAATTGTTCAGAGTATTTACTCATTATCCTTTTGATACCTACAATGTCTGGTGTTATCTCCTGTTTTATGCCTAATATTGGTCATTTGTGTCTTATATCTTTGTCAGGCTTTTGTTAATTTTCTTTAGCCCTTTAAAGATCAGTTGTTTGTTTCACTGATGTTTTTTCTGTGTTTGTGTGTGTGTGTGTGTGTGTGTGCTGGGGGGCGGTGGGTGTATTGATTGTCATTGTTTTCTGTTATCTGTGTTATTTCCTTTTGTTTGCTTCAGGTTTATTTTGCTCTTTTTCTAGCTTCAGTTACATTGGGATTAGATAATTGATTTGAGGCTTTTCTCTTTGCTAATATATACATGTAGTTCTGTAAATTTCCCTTAGTACTACTTTAGTTATACTACACAAATTTTGATGTTATATTTTCATTTTCATTCTATTCATTATATTTTTTATTTCACTTGAGATTCTTCTTTCATTCACGTGGATTATGTAGACAGGTATATATTGTTTTCTTTACAAGGCAGATGTACCTGTTGTTGTTCTATTATTGATTCTTGTTTGATGCCATTGTGATTAAAGAGTACAGTAGGATTTCAGTTCTTTTATAGGCTTGAGATTTTGTTTATGGCCAAGATAGGATATCTTGATGTTGATGTGAGAACTTGAAAAAAAAAAAAAGTATACTCCTGTTATATAGAATTGTAGTCATTGATTTGTCCTGCTAAAACAAAGTACCATAGACTGGGTAGCATAAACAACAGGTATTGATATATTCTGGAGTCTAAAGTGTCCAAGATCAAGTTGCCAGACATCTCTGTTCTGTGGTGAGCACTTTTTTCTGATTTACAGATTGCCACCTTCTTGCCTTGTGCTTTCATACGAGAGGGGCAGACAAAGCAAGCTCTGTTGTCTCTCTTCTTAAAGAGAGACTAATCCTGGGACTTCCCGGGGGGTCCAGGGATTAAGACTCCATGTTTTCACTTCAGGGGGCATGGTTCCATCCTTGGTCAGGGAACTAAGATCCCACATGCTGTGTGTGTGACTCAGGCATACTAATTCCATCATTCACAGGGGCTCCACATTCATGATCTAGTTCATGTCCGAATCTAAGCCTAATTACCTTCCAAAGGCTCCATCTCCAAATACTATCTCTTTGGGTTGGGACTTTAAAATATGCTTTCATTTGAGATTGTTGGTTACATGATACTTCTTTTTTAAATCCCTTTACTTTCAACCTGTCTATATTATTATATTCAAAAAGTTTCTTATATACAGTTGGGTCATGTTTTTAGATGAAATCTGCCAATCTTTAATTGCCATGTTTAGACTTTTACATTGAATGTAATTATTGATATGTTTTGGTTTACATTTGCCATTTTATTTTTGTATTTATTCTCTTTTTTTTTTCATTTCTCTGTTTTCTTTTTCCTACCTTCCTGTTGGTTCTAAAACATTTTTTAGAATTCCATTTTGATTATAGTGGTTTTGAATGATCTTTTTTTATGGCTTTTCAGTGGTTGCTCTAGGTATTATTATATACACATATGTACTCAGTGTATTGATATCATTTTATCAGGTCGAGGGATTATAGAAACTTTACCTTCATATGTGTTTTGTTGCCCTCCCCCATTTATATCTAATTATATTAAATATTTCCTCCATATACATTTAGAACCATAGTGTTATAACTTTTGCTGTAACTATCAAACATAATTTATAAAACTTAACAGGAGAAAAGCCTGTTGTATTTCCATGTAGTTTTGTTTACCATTTTCTAACTATCTAGCATTTCCTTTCTGTTTTGAGAACTTACTTCCATCATCTCATCTGTTTTGAGAACTTTAGTTTTAGGGTGAATCTGCTTATGACAGACCTCTTACTTTTCCTTCATCTGGGAATGCCTTGCTTAAATAAATAAATATATAGAATATATTTACTGGTAGAAGATTTTGGGTTGACAGTTCCTTTTTTTTAATGCTTAAAAACTCTTATGTCACATTCTTTTAGCTTTGTGGCTTTTTGGTTTTTTTTTTAATAAGCAGTTCACTGTTATTTGATTGCTTTTCCCCTGTAGACACGTTTTCTTTGGATACTATCAAGATTTTTCTTTTTCTTTAGTTTTCAGAAGTTATGATGTGTCTTGAAAGTATATTTTTATTTTATTTTGTTTGAGTTTCACTTAGCTTTTTGTCTCTTGCTAACTGGGAAGTTTTCTGCCATTGTTTCAGATGCTTTTTTTTTGTAAAGCTCTGTTCTTTTTTTTTTTTTTCTCTTATTCAGGAAGTCCAGTGACATGAATGTTAAACCTTTGTTGAAGTCCCACAGCTCTCTGAGATTCTCTTCATTTGTTTTGTTAAGTCTGTTTTCTCTCTTTTGTTCAGACTAGATAGCTTCAATTGTTTATCTTTCAGGTTAGCTATTCTTTCTTCTGTCTCCTTCATTCTGTTCACTGAGCTTTTTGTTTTGATTATTGTATTTTTCAGTTCTAAAGACTTTGCTGAGATTTCCTATTTCATAGCTGAGCCTTTTTCTTTTCATTTGTTTCACTCATACGCATAATTCCTCACTGAAGCCTTTTCATCACAGCTGCTTTAAAGTCTTTGTTAATTTTCACATCTTTCTTGTCTCAGTATAAGGATGTATTGATATAGATAGATAGTTTTTATTCATTTTGAGTAGTTCTGGTTCTAGATATGATGAGTGATTTTTTTTAAATTAGTCCCATCACTTCATGGCAAATAGACGGGGAAACTGGAAACAGTGGCTGACTTTATGTTTTTGGGCTCCAAAATCACTGCAGATGGTGAGTGCAGCCATGAAATTAAAAGACGCTTACTGCTTAGAAGGAAAGTTATGACCAACTGAGACAGCATATTAAAAAGCAGAGACATTACTTTGTCAACAAAGGTCCATCTAGTCAAGGCTACGGTTTTTCCAGTAGTCATGTATGAATGTGAGAGTTGGACCATGAAGAGAGCTGAGCGCTGAAGAATTGATGCTTTTGAACTGTGGTGTTGGAGAAGACTCTTGCGAGTCCCTTGGACTGCAAGGAGATCCAACCAGTCCATCCTAAAGGAGATCAGTCCTGGATGTTCTCTGGAAGGACTGATGTTGCACCTGAAGCTTTGGCCACCTGATGCGAAGAACTGTCCTATTGGAAAAGACCCTGATGCTGGGAAAGACTGAGGGCAGGAGGAGAAGGGGAAAACAGAGGATGAGATGGTTGGATGGCATCACTGACTCAGTGGGCATGAGTTTGGGTAAACTCTGGGAGTTGGTGATGGACAGGGAGGCCTGGCGTGCTGTGCTTCATGGGGTCACAGAGAATTGGACACGACTGAGTGACTGAACTGAACTGATGAACATTTAAGAAATTATAAGACTGTGGGTTTTATTTTTTATTTTAGTTGTATTTTTTTGACATCACTCTGGCAGAGGAAGAGGGTAATAACGTCACCATATTACTGCCAGTTTTTGTGTGTTGTTGACACCCAAGATAGAGATTCTTCATTACTGCTGGATCTAGTTGTCATGTCTAGCTCCCCAATAGGCTTCAATTAATACCTCCCTGTCTGGGAGGTAGAAGTATTATTACCTCAGTACTAATTTCCAGGCGACCTCCACTTACATGACAAGTAAAGTGTGTGGCCTCTTTATAGTTGGGCATTCATGTGAGTTTTAATTGCGCACTGGATTTCCTCTGGTGCCACATCCAGAGGAAGGGGCAATTTACCTGTTTACTGGTGGGTAGGAATGAAAGTCTAGGTTCTCCGTCCGCTGACGCTGAGGTGTGAGAATGGAAACTTTTTACCATCCATCAGGAACAGAAGTCTTGATTTCTTCCTTGGGTTTTTCCTGACACCACCATGACTGAGGTGGTTGGATGTTGGGTGTAGTTCCTCATTATAGTCTCAGGAGCATAGACATCTAAATTTCCCACTCAGTGTATACAAGAGTGAGTGGGGATAGAGTCACAGTTTTTTTGACTGGTTATGGTCTAAAGGATTTCCATTTTGCTAGGTTGCTCTTTTCCTGGCCCATTGGCTTTTGCTAGGTATTTTTCTGTATGCAGCTACCTATATTTCTTAGATGTTGGTTTATTTGGCTCTAAGTCTGGTACATATATGAGGCGGCAAAAAAAAATACAAAAGGGAAACTCAGGAGACTCCTTATACTTCTGTCCCTGGAATCCTGAGGTTCTTAGGCAGGCTGCCTTCTCACTATCTTTTTGAGCCTTTTTATATTTGTATATGTTATATCTAGTAGTAGTAGTTGTTCAGTCGTATGTGACTGTTTGCAACCCCATGGATTGTAGCCCACCTGACTCCTTTGTCCATGGGATTCTCCAGGCAAAAATACTGGGGTGGGTTGCCATTCCCTTCTCCAGAGAATCTTCCTGACCCAGGGTTCAAACCTGCATCTCCTGCATTGCAGGCAGATTCTTTATTGTCTGAGCTACAAGCAAGTCTCTTATTTTATGTCCAGGGTTTTTAATTGTACTTAAAGGAATAGGGAAAATTATGTCTACTCCACCTTCTCTGTCATGTATTTTATTTATTTTTTTCAGTTCTTTGTTCCTTTTTATTGTCAAATAGTATCCCATTATACAGATAAACGGAGAAGGCAATGGCACCCCACTCCAGTACTCTTGCCTGGAAAATCCCATGGACGGGGGAGCCTTGTAGGCTGCAGTCCATGGGGTCGCGAACAGTCGGACATGACTAACCGACTTTACTTTGACTTTTCACTTTCATGCATTGGAGAAGGAAATGGCAACCCACTCCAGTGTTCTTGCCTGGAGAATCCCAGGGACGGGGGAGCCTGGTGGGCTGCCATCTATGGGGTCACACAGAGTCAGACACAACTGAAGTGACTTAGCAGCAGCAGCAGCAGCAGCATACAGATAAACCACAGTTTGGTTTATCCATTTTCTGTTGATCAGCATTTGGTTTGTTGGCAGTTTGGGCTGTTAAAATAAAGCTGTTGTGAACATTTCAATACAGCTCTTTTGTTAATATATATTTTTATTTCTCTTGGAAAATACATAAGAGTAGAATTCCTGAGTTGTATAATAAGTGTTTTAACATTTTAAGAAACTGCCAAACTGTTTTTTGAAATGAATTTACCATTTTTCATTCCTACCATTTCATTCCTACCATTCATTCCTGCCGTCAAATGGCAGAAACTTCAGTTGCTCCACATCTTTGTCTATATTTGGTATTGTTGGTATTTTTTAAATTATTCTTATGAGTATGTGGTAATTTTAATTTGTATTTTTCTGTTGACTAATTTTATTAAACATCTTTTCATGTACCATTTACTTTCATATATCTGCATTTTGAAGTGTCTGTTAAAATCTTTCTCATTTTTAAAGTAGGTTGGTTGTGTTCTTACTGAGTTGTAACAGTTCTCTATATATTTTATATTCTTTTGTGAGATATGGGTTTTTTCTTTTTTTACAATTATTTTTTACAGAGTTCAACTTGCCTTTTAATTCGGACACGACTGAGCGACTGAACTGAACTGAACTTTAATTTTATTAATGGCATGTTTATTATGGCATGTAATAAATGGCATGCCATTTATTAATGGCATGTTTTGAAGATTGCATATTAGTTCTGATGAAGTCTAATTTATCAAAATTTTTATGATTAATTTATTCATTGTATTAGAAATTTTTTCCACTTCAAGATTGTGAAGAGATTTTTCCCAGGTTTTGTTCTAAAAGATGTATAGTTTTAGCTTTTACATTTAAGTCTATGATCTATTTCAAATTACTTTTGTGTAATATGAAGCAAAGATTGAGATTTTTTTCACCATATAGATATTTCACTATTCTAGCACCATTAAAGGCTATTCTTTCCGCATTGACTTACCTGGCTGTTTGATCATGTATATCGGTCTGTTTCTAGACTGTCTTATTGATTTACATGTCTGCCCTGATCTGTACTATATTGCACTGGTAATTGTTGCTTTATGCTAAGTTGTGAAATCAAGTTGTCCTTCATGTTTTTTTAAGGACTAACTCACTTTATTTAAATCCAATAAAAACTATTCTGCCCTACACAGATTCTTCTTATCTTTTGAAATGTCTGCTTTTACCAACATTATCGTGGAGCTCTTCTACCTCTGAAGTAGTCCTTCAGATTTGCTCTCCTTTAAGGAAAACCTTTCTACTGTCCCAGGACATTTTCACATTTATTTTAGAATTAGCTAGTCAGTTTTTACCAAAAAATGCCTGTTGATACATGATTGTGATTGCATTGAATCAATAGATCATTTTGAAGATAACTGATACTTTTAATGATCTTCAATTTTCCAATTCATGAATGTGGGACATCTCTTTATTTGTTTACGTCTTTTTAATTTTTTCAGATATGTTTTTCAGTGTTCAGATCTTGCACATATTTTGTTAAATTTGTGCTAAAGTATTTTGAGTTATTTCATGTTATAGTGATACTTATTTTTAACATTAAATTTCTAAGTGTCTATGGCTAGTATGTAGAAGTAAAATTAATTTTGATAGTGAATTTGTCTCCTGGGACTTTGTTGTTGCTTAGTCTCCAAGTCATGTCCAACTCTTCGTGACCCCAGGGACTGCAGCATGCCAGACTTCCTGTCCCTCACCATCTCCTGGAGTTTGCCTAATTTCATGTCCATTGAATCGATAATGCCATCCTATCTCATCCTCTGTTGCTGTTTTCTCCGTCTGCCTTCAACCTTTCCCAGCATCAGGGTCTTTCCAATGAACTGACCATTCGCATCAGATGATCAAAGTACTGGAGCTTCAGTATCAGTCCTTCTAATGAGTATTCATTGTTGATTTCATTAAAAACTAAGTGGTTTGATCTCCCTGCTGTCCAGGCGACTTTCAAGAGTCTTCTGCAGCACCACAGTTCAATTCTTTGGCACTCAGCCTTCTTTCTGGTTCAGCTCTCATATCTAAATATGACTACTGGAAAGACCATAGCCTTGACTATATGGACATTTTTGCTTCTAACACAGTGTCTAGTTTTGTCATAGCTTTCTTGCCAAAAATTATCTTCTAATTTCATGGCTGCAATAACCATACACAGTGACTTTAAAGCCCAAGAAGAGGAAATCTGTCACTTCTTCTACCTTTCTTCCTTCTATTTCCCATGAAGTGATGAGACTGGAGGCCATGAACTTAGTTTTTTTAATACTGAATTTTAAGCTGGCTTTTTCACTCTCCTCCTTCATCCTCATCAAGAGTTTCTTTAGTTCCTCTTTGCTTTCTGCCATTAAAGTGGTATCATCCACATAGTATATTTTTGTTGATTCTCAAGGACTGTGGAAAATTCTTCAAGAGAGGGAATATCAGACCACCTGACCTGCCTCCTGAGAAATCTGTATGCACATCAAGAAGCAACAGTTAGAACTGGACATGGAACAACAGACTGGTTCCAAATAGGAAAAGGAGTACATCAAGGCTATGTATTGTCACCCTGCTTATTTAACTTATATGCAGAGTACATCATGAGAAACACTGGGCTGGAGGAAGCACAAGCTGGAATCAAGATTGCTGGGAGAAATATCAGTAACCTCAGATATGCAGATGACACCACCCTTATGGCAGAAAGTGAAGAGGAACTAAAGAGCCTCTTGATGAAAGTGAAAGAGGAGAGTGAAAAAGTTGGCTTAAAACTCAACATTCAAAAAACTAAGATCGTGGCATCTAGTCCCATCACTTCATGGCAAATAGATGGGGAAACAATGGAAACAATGAGAGACTTTATTTGGGGGGGCTTCTAAATCACTGCAGATTTTGACTGCAGCCATGAAATTAAAAGATGCTTGCTCCTTTGAAGAAAAGTTATGACCAAACTAGACAGCATATTACAAAGCAGAGTCTTTACTTTGCCAACAAAAGTTTGTCTAGTCAAAGCTGTGGTTTTTCCATTAGTCATGTATGGATGTGAGAGTTGGACTATAAAGAAAGCTGAGCACCAGAGAATTGATGCTTTTGAACTGCGGTGTTGGAGAAGACTCTTGAGAGTCCATTGGACTGCTAGGAGATCCACCCAGTCCATCCTAAAGGAAGTCAGTCCTGAATATTCATTGGAAGGACTGATATTGAAGTTGAAACTCCAATACTTTGGCCATCTGATGCGAGGAACTGACTCATTTGAAAAGACCCTGATGCTGGGAAAGTTTGAAGGTGAGAGGAGAAGGGGATGACAGAGGATGAAATGGTTGGGTGGCATCACAGATTCAATGGACATGAGTTTGCGTAAGCTCCATGAGTTGGTAATGGACAGGGAAGCCTGGTGTGCTACAGTCCATGGGGTCGCCAAGAGTCAGACACAACTCAGTGACTGAACTGAACTGAAGGATTTTCTATATCTGTAATTATATCACCTGTGGATAAAATCCTGTAGTCTGAGTCACTTACCTTTGTACTTTTAACTTACATAATAAAAACAAAAAAATCTGTTCTTTCTCTTAGCTTACCTTTGAGTTTCTGGATTTCACTTTATTGCTATAAACTGCATTGCTTTATCAATTCCAAGGTATTTTAATATTTAAAATAGGCCCTTGAGAGTTAATGTGTCAAATTTTTCTTAAGTATGTCAATTAGGTAGGACATTGAAATATAATTTTTTTGTTTTCGTCACTGTACCTTCTCCCTGATCACTATCTCCATACATTAATTATCCTTTTTAAAAATTGAAGTATAGTTAGTATACAATATTATATAAGTGTTAGATATGTAACACAGTGATTCACAANTAAATAAAGTATTTATGATCATACCTTAGAATAAGGATACCAGGTTCTTTGCAGCAAATATGACAATTTAATTTCTAACTCTGAAATTTTATATTACATTCTGTAGTCAAATATTTTCCATTATGATTTTCTTTCTACCACTTGGAAACAGTCTTTCATCTACTAGAAGTCTGAAAAATATTAAAACTTATATCAATAAAGTTGTTCTGCAATATAAAAAAATAAAATAAAGTTATAAAACATTGGCTATATTCCTTCCCATTCATGTATTTTAAAATGTTTCCCAAATAGTTACTATTCTATAGTAAAATTAATGCTTACTTGAGAACATTTCATGTAAACAGCCCATAGAAAATGTAGATCGTGATAACATGAATAGCTTAGGATAGTGGTTCTCAGATTTAAAGTGCGTTCAAGTACCTGGAGGGCTTGTTAACACCCCATTCCTAGAAAGCAGTGAGAACTGGCAAGCTTCCAGGTAATGCTGCTGCTCTGGGAACCACACTTTAATAATCACTGCTTTAGAGAAATGATGACAGATCATTAATTTTAAATGATTAATGGAATATGCAGTTGCTTTGAGAAAAAGAAAAAGTAAACTAGATATTAGATCTAAAATATTTAAAGGTTGATATTTATAAGATGACAGTTTCATATTTTTAATGAAATTTCGGTCTTCCCATTTTTCAACACTATTATATGAGATATCTGAGAGGCCAAAGAAGTATACATTTTATTACAAAGAGAAGAATATAGCAAAAAATCAGAGGTATGATGATCCTTTGATCTGTGAGCATAAAATAATTCCATTTCATTGGATCTTAATCAAGGAGCATTCAAATGGGTATATTAAACTATACTCTGTGGCTAGTGTATGATATGCAAAATCTTTTCTAGGGCTCAGAATTGACATAACAAAAGCTCTGTTCATTGATTTGAATGATGATGCCCAGCCTGGTATTACCGTGCAAAATCATCATACTACACTTTCTTCTAAACTTAATCATTTTTTACCCTTGAGTTAGTGAATATAAGTCATACTGGAATTAAGACTACTCCCATCAACAGTATGACCATTTGTCTAGATCATGATGAACTTAGAAATATTTTTCCCTGGAGATCACTAACTATAAGGAAGAAAAATTAACATAGTGAAATGTCAGACTGAAGTCTATTAGACATTATTCTTGGGAAGTTGTTATAAGTGTTAATAAAAATATTTGCTTGTGAATATTCATCAGATAACAGTTATTCTTTTATAGACAAATGCATCAGATTTATAAACTATTTCTTTTTCTCTTCTAGCTCTGTTGGCTTAGCAAAAGCAGCTCTAGAAGCAATTAATGGATTCAACCTCTTTGGCAACCAGGTAAAAAAACAGCAGTAGCAACAACGAACTTCATTGTTTTGGTTTGCATGTTTAATTAACTTGGCCATTTATTAACCAGTTTATTCATCATGATCAGAGAATGTCTGAAATTTATACAGCAGCCTATGGTTGAACAACCTTTCCTTTGAATATCATTTGCTTCATAAATTTTAGGGTTCTAACAAAAAAAGATTGCTTAATTTAACAATAAAGCTGTTGATAAAGAATTTTCATTTTCCAAGTTCAGTAGCTTTTCTCTCTAGTCTTTTGTTCACCTTTCAACATTTTTATATATTCCTTGCATTATGTACTAAATATTTTACTTGTCAGTTCCCTTGTTGGTTTCAATTTAATGTATATAGATGTATATTTCATGCAGAGGGGAAATTTGCTTCAGATGTGCAGCCAAGGAATTGGAAATTGGGATCCTAGCTTAACCGTCAACTGACTGTATTCATTTGTCTAAATCTCATTTTCTTTGAGATTAAAAGGGAAACCCTGAGGATTGCCTTAAATTTTTAACTGACTTCTGCACCTAAACAAGTGACCATGGATCGAGTTGTCAATGGAAGGAATAATATGCAGTAATCCTGGTTATTTCTCTAGATCAAGAAGTAGACTAATTTTATTCAACAATTTTTGTAAAGATTCCCGTACAGGCTAAATGCAAGGAGAAACACACCAAGACACATACTACAAACTAACAAAGATTAAACATGATGAAAGAACATTCAAAGCAGCAAGGGAAAAGCAACAAGTAACATACAGGGGAAATCCCATACTGTTGACAGCTGATCTTTCAGCAGAAACTCTGCAGGCCAGAAGAACTGGACAGCTGCATGTAAAAGAATGAAACTAGAACCTCCCTAAAACCATACACAAAGATAAACTCATAATGAATTAAAGACCTAAATGTAAGACCAGAAACTATAAAACTCTTAGAGGAAAACAGGCAGGACACACTCTATGACATAAATCTCAGCAAGATCCTCTATGACCCACCACCTACAGTTATGGGAAAAAAAATAAACCATGGGACCTAATTAAACTTAAGAGCTTTTGCATAATAAAGGAAGCATATAAACAAAGTGAAAAGACAATGCTCAGGAAGGGAGAAAATAATTGCAAATTAAACAACTGACAAAGCATTTCCAAAATATAAAAGCAGCTCTTACATCTCAATACCAGAAAAACAAACCACCCAAACAAAAATTGGGCAGATGGCCTAAACAGACATTTTTCCAAAGAAGGCAAGGAGAAGACCAATAAACACATAAAAATATGCTCAACATCACTCATTATTAGAGAAATGCAAGTCAAAATTGCAGTGACATATTACCTCACATCTCAGAATGGCCTTCATCAAAAAATCTATCAACAGTGGATGCTGGAGAGGGTGTGGAGCAAAGGGAACCTTCTTGCACTGTTCATGGAAATGTAAACTGATACAGTAACTGTGGAGAACAATATGGAGAGTCCTTAAACTAGGGATAAAGCTACCATATGGCACAACAAACCTGCTACTGGGCATATACCCTGAGAAAACCATATTGAAAATGACACATGTACCCCAGTGTGCCGGGAGCAAACACGGGAGATCCCACCCATGACAAGGTCATGTGAAAGAGACCTGATAAGCAAGGCTTCAGGACTCGAGGGACTCCCTGAGCCCATCCCACCCATGACAAGGTCATGTGGAAGAGACCTGACAAGCAAGGCGGATCATGACTCAAGGGACCCCCGGACCTGCTCGAGCATCTACCCCCAAAACCAGAATCTCTCTGTCTTACTATTTTATGTCTTTCACCGACTCTTTTGACATTAACAGGGGGATATCCCTGACAACCTTTTTCTGGAAAAAGTTAACTTAGGGCTTTAGTTAATAAGTCTCCTGGACATGATAGGAGTGTTTCAATTCAAACCCCCTGTTAGCATTCTAGCTTACTTGGCAGGTTTATCAGACTCTTGCAACATTCTTGAGCCAATGCTTGCTGCCAAGTTCCCACATCCCTTATCCATTGTGTTCCTGGGAGTGCATATAGATAAGATGTAGAAAAAACAAGCAGTAACCTTAGCATTAGCAACATTAGACTTTGAGTTAATAAGTTCTTTCTTTGCTGTAACCCACTGAATCTTTGCTCCATAAAAATGTAACTCTGTACTTTAAGGCTTACAAAGGCTAAGGAATTTAAGAAAATAACATTTCAAGGAAAAGTAAGTGTTTTAGCTGACCAGCCTTTATCAAAAAGGGGTCATAAAATGTCAACAGGCCTCTGGGCCAGAAGATAATGTACAAAAAAATAAGACCCTTGTTTATGAAACAGTATACAGGAAGAAACCTGGTATTGATAAAAGTTAATACTGATGGAATGTTGAGCTGACTCTGCATTTTTCACTTTGCTCAATGTACAACTCAGGGTATAAAAGCTCCCTCTGAAAATAAAGTGACAGGCCTTGCTCACCAAAGCTTGGTCACCCCATGTCATTCATTCATTCCATCACCAATGCCGTTCATCCTGAGGGTATCCCTAGACTCTGCTGAGGCTGGACCCCAGCACCAGGGTTCACTGCAACAATATTTACAATAACCAGGACATGGAAACAACCTAGATGTCAATTGACAGATGAATGGATAAAAAAAGCTGTGGTACATATATACAATGGAGTATTATTCCAGCATATAAAGGAACACATTTGAGTCCATTGTAATGAGGTGGATGAACCTAGAACCTATTATACAAAGTGAAGTAAATCAAAATCAGAAAAACTAATACCGTATATTAACACATATATATGGAATCTAGAAAGATGGTACTGATGAACCTATTTGCAGGGTAGCAGTGGTGATGCAGACATGGAGAACAGACTTGTGCACACAGAGGTGAAGGAGAGGGTGAGACAAATGGAGAGAGGAGCATGGAAATATATAAACTACCATATGTAAAATAGATCAGTAACCTCAGATGTGCAGATGATACCAGCCTAATGGCAGAAAGCAAAGGGGAACTAAAGAACCTCTTGATGAAGGTGAAGGGAGACAGTGAAAAATCTGGCTTAAAACTCAGCATTCACAAAACTAATATAATGTCATCTGGTCCCATTACTTCATGTCAGATAGTTGGGGAGACAATGCAACAGTAACAAACTATTTTCTTGGGATCCAAAATCACTGCAGATGGTGACTGCAGCCCTGAAATTAAAAGGCGCTTGCTCCTTGAAAGAAAAGCTATGACCAACCTAAACAGCATATTAAAAAGTAGAGATATGACTTTGATGACATAGGTCTGTATAGTCAGAGCTATAGTTTTTCCAGTAGTCATGTATGGATGTGAGAGTTGGACCGTAAAGAAGGCTGAGCACTGAAGAATTGATGCTTTTGAACTGTGTTGCTAGAGAAGACTCTTGAGAGTCCTTTGGACCACACAGAGATCAAACCTGTCAATTCCAAAGGAAATTAACCCTGAATATTCATTGGAAGGACTGATGCTAAAGATGAAGCTCTAATACTTTGGCCACCTGATGTGAAGAGCCAACTTATTGAGAAAGACTCTGATGCTGGCAAAGATTGAAGGCAGGAGGAGAAGGTGATGACAAGATGAGATGATAGGATGGCATCACTGATTCAATGGATGTGAGTTTGAGCAAACTCCCGGAGATAGTGAAGGACAGGGGAGCCTGACCTGCTGCAGTCCATGGAGTCACAAAGAATCACACTATTGAGCTGATGAACAACAAATAGATAGCCAGTGGGAATTTCTTGTATGACTCAGGGAGCTCAAACTGGTGCTCTGTGACAATCTAGAGGTGTTTTATGTGTTGGGAGGTGGGAGGGAGTTTCAAGAGGGAAAGGACATATGCATGCCTGTGGCTGATGTTAGTGTATGGCAGAAATCAACACAATATTGTAAAGCAATTATCCTTCAATTAGAAATAAACTTTTTTAAAAATGGGAGGGCAGCGGAAGTGTCCGACTAATATCATAATTAACCTTAAGCTATTCAATTCTAATCAAATCAATGAAGATACATTTTAGGAACTTAGACATGTAAAATGTGATGTGATTTTGTTATGGCAATTATAATACTATATACCTCAAGTATTGCATTTAAGAAAGTTTCAAGTTGGAGTTAGACAGAAGCAGTTACTTGTTCTGGGTGCCCAAGACATGACTCTAAATCACTCTCTTCCACATTCTTTTTTCCCTTAAGACCTCTGGCTAGAGAAATGGAGGGATCAGTTCAGTTCAGTCGCTCAGTCGTGTCCGACTCTTTGTGACCCCATGGACTGCAGCACACCAGGCTTCCCTGTCCATCACCAACTCCCGGAGCTTACTCAGACTCATGTCCATCAACTCAGTGATGCCATCCAACCATCTCATCCTCTGTGGTCCCCTTCTCCTCCTGCCTTCAATCTTTGCCAGCATAAGAGTCTTTTCTAATGAGTTGGCTCTTTGCATCAGGTGGCCAAAGTATTGGAGTTTCAGCTTCAGCATCAGTCCTTCCAATGAATATTCAGCACTTATTTCCATTAGGATTGACTGGTTTGATATCCTTGCAGTCCAAGGAACGGTCAAGAGTCTTCAACAACACAGTTCAAAAGCATTAATTCTTCGGCACTCAGCCTTCTTTATGATCCAACTCTCAAATCCGTACATGATGACTGGGAAAACCATACTTTGACTATACAGACCTGTGTCGACAAAGTAATGGCTCTGCTTTTTAATACACTGTTTAGGTTGGTCATAACTTTTCTTCCAAGGAGCAAGAATCTTTTCATTCATGGATGCAGTCACCATCTGCACTGATTTGGGAGCCCAAGAAAATAAAGTCTGTCACTGTTCCATTGTTTCCTCATCTATTTGCCATGAAGTGATGGGACTGGATGCCATGATCTTAGTTTTTTGAATGTTGAGTTTTAAGCCAGCATTTTCACTCTCCTCTTTCAATTTCATCAAGAGGCGCTTTAGTTCCTCTTTGTTTTCTGCCATAAGAGTGGTGTCATCTTCATATCTGAGGGTATTGATATTTCTCATGGCAGTCTTGATACCAACTTCTGCTTCATCCAGCCCAGCATTACTCATGATGTATGTACTCTGCATATAAGTTAAATAAACAGGGTGACAATATACAGCCTTGATGTACTCCTCTCCCAGTTTGAAATCAGTCTGTTGTTCCATCTGCGTTTCTAACTGTTCCTGCTTGACCTGCATACAGATTTTTTAGGAGGTAGGTCAAGTGGTCTCATATTCCCATCTCTTGTAGAATTTTCCGCAGTGTGTTGTGATCCACACAGTCAAGTGATTTGGCATATTTAATGAAGCAGAAGTCGATGTTTTTCTGGAATTTCTTTGCTTTTTCTATGATCCAGCAGATGTTAACAATTTGGTCCCTAGTTCCTTTACCTTTTCGAAATCCAGTTTGTATATCTATAAGTTCTCAGTTCATGTATTGTTGAGGCCTAGCTTGGAGAATTTTGAGATTTTCAGCATTACTTTGCTAGCGTGTGAGATGAGTGCAGTTGTGCGGTATATTGAACTTTCTTTGGGATTGGAATGAAAACTGACCTTTTCCAGTCCTGTGGCCTTTCCTGAATTTTCCAAATTTGCTGGCATATTGAGTGCAGGACTTTTATAGCATCTTCCTTTAGGATTTGAAATAGTTCAGCTGGAATCTCATCACCTGCATTAGCTTTGTTCATAGTGATGCTTCCTAAAACCTTGTTGACTTTGCACTCCAGGATGTCTGGCTCTAGGTGAGTGATCACACCATCATGGTTATCTGGGTCATTAAGATCTTCTTTGTATAGTTCTTCTCTGGGCTCTTGCCAGCTCTCCTTAAAAATCTTTTGCTTTTGTTAGGTCCATACTGTTTCTGACCTTTATTGTCCCCATATTTGCATGAAATGTTCCCTTGGTATCCCTAATTTTCTTGATGAGATCTCTGCTCTTTCCCATTCCGTCGTTTTCCTCTATTTCTTTGCATTGATCACTTCGGAAGGCTTTCATATCTCTCCTCGCTGTTCTTTGGAACTCTGCATTTAGATGGGTATATCTTTCCTTTTCTCATTTGCCTTTCACTTTTCTTCTTTTCTCAACTATTTGTAAGGCCTCCTCAACAACCATTTTGCCTTTTTGCATTTATTTTTCTTGGGGATGGTTTTGATCTCTGCCTCTTGTACAGTGTTAGGGATCTCCATCCATAGTTCTTCAGGCACTCTATTAGATCTAATCCCTTGAAACTGTTTGTCACTTCCATTGTGTAATCATAAGGGATTTCATTTAGGTCATACCTGAATGGCCTAGTGGTTTTCCCCACTTTCTTCAGTTTAAGTCTGAATTTTGCAATAAGGAGTTCGTGATCTGAGCCACAGTCAGCACCTAGTCTTATTTTTGCTGACTGTGTAGAGCTTCTCCATCTTCGACTACAAGGAATATAGAAAGAAAGTGAAGTCACTCAGTTGTGTCTGACTCTTTGCTACCCCATGGACTGTAGCCCTCCAGGCTCCTCTGTCCATTGGATTCTTCAGGCAAGAATACTGGAGTGGGTTGCCATTTCCTTCTCCAGGGGATCTTCCTAACCCAGGGATCGAATCTGGGTCTCCTGCATTGCAGGTAGACACTTTATCCTCTGAGCCACCAGGGAAGCCCATAAAGAATATAATCAATCTGGTTTTGCTATTCACCATGTAGCGATGTCCAGGTGTAGAGTCACCTCTTGTGTTGTTCGAAGAGGGTGTTTGGTATGACCAGTGCTTTCTCTTGGCCAAACTCTGTTAGCCTTTGCCCTGCTTCATTTTGTACTCCCAAGAGAAACTTCTTGTTACTCCACTTATCTGTTGACCTCCTACTTTTGCATTCCAATCCCCTGTGATAAAAAGAACATATTTTTTGGTGTTAGTTCTAGAAGGTCTTGTAGGTCATCATAGAACCATTCAAATTCAGCTTCTTAGGCATTAGTGGCTGGGGCATAGACTTGGATTATGTGATACTGAATGGTTTGCCTTGGAAACAGAGATCATTCTGTCGTTTTTGAGATGGTACTCAAGTACTGCATTAGGTCCCTTTTGTTAACTATTAAGGCTACTCCTTTTTTTTTAAGGGATTCTTGCCCACAGTAGTTAGATATAATGGTCATCTGAATTCAGTTTGCCCATTCCAGTCCATTTAGTTCACATTACATCCTTAGGATTTATTTATTTTATAAATGGAGACTTCTACCTTTTTACCGCACCATTTTCTTCTTAATTATTGATCTTGTTTGCCCTTTGTGTGCTTTGGTGTTTGAGTGAAGACAAAAATTGATTTTTGTCTTTGGGAATTGTTGGTGGAATATGTCTTTAACTTTCGTTATTATGTGTTTCTATACTTCCTTTCTTCTTTTTATAGACAGTAACATGGAAACTTACATGGTCTATGTTAAATAGATAGCCAATGGGAATTTGCTGTATGACTCAGGGAACTCAAACAGCAGCTCTGTATCAGCATAGAGGTATGGGATGGGGACAGAGATGGGATGGAGGTTCAAGAGGGAGGGGACATATGTATACCTGTAGCTGATTCCCGTTGATCTTTGACAGAAAACAGCAAAATTCTGTAAAGCAATTATCCTTCAATTAAAAAATAATTTAAAAAAAATTTTCAGATTTGCCTTAGTTTAAAGAAAAAGGACTCATCATTTAAATCTTTACTCTGAAACTATTTTCAAAACATTTTTGTTTGGGAGAAAATAAGAAAATTTGATCAATTTAAGTTTTCTAGTAAGTTTAAAACAAAGGCCTCTTGCTGAAAGTGGAAGAAAGGAGAGTGAAAAAGTTGGCTTAAAACTCAGCATTCAATAAACTAAGATCATGGCGTCTAGTCCCATCACTTCATGGCAAATAGATGGGGAAACAGTGAAAACAGTGACAGACTTTATTTTGGGGGGCTCCAAAGTCACTGCAGATTGCGACTGCAGCCATGAAATTAAGGATACTTGCTCCTTCCTTGGAAGAAAAGCTATAAACAACCTAGACAGCATATTGAAAAGCAGAGACATCACTTTGCCAACAAAGGTCTGTCTAGTCAAAGCTATGGTTTTTCCAGTAGTCATGTATGGATGTGAGAGTTGGACCATAAAGATACCTGAGCACCAAAGAATTGATGCTTTTGATCTGTGCTGTTGGAAAAGACTCTTTGAGTCCCTTTAACTGCAAGGAGATCAAACCAGTCAACCCTAAAGGAAATCAGCCCTGAATATGCATTGGAAGGACTGATGTTGAAGCTGAAACTCTAATACTTTGGCTACCTGATGCAAAGAACTGACTCATTGGAAAAGACCCTGATGCTGGGAAAGATTGAAGGCAGGATGAGAAGGGGACGACATAGGATGAGATGGTTGGATGGCATCACTGACTTGATGGCCATGAGTTTGAGCAAGCTCTGGGAGTTGGTGATGAACAGGGAAGCCTGGCGTGCTGCAGGCTGTGGGGTTGCAAAGAGCTGGACATGATGATCAACTGAACTGATTTGAGCATTTAGAAATGTATTTGTATTTGACCATATATGTAGTGATATATAAATGGATATAGTGATATATAGATATTTGACACTTCTTAAATAAATCATAATTTATACTTTGCAGATGTCACAGACATCAGCAACATTTTTGTGATTCTTGAGTCTGAGTCTCAGCTCTGTTCAAAACCCTAAGATTTAATACTCAGGTTCATCTCCCTCTGTAGCCTGAAAATCCCTTTAATAATATGTGAGTAGGATTTCCTCTGGTGAGAGGGCCTGCTGGAATCTATTGTTTGGTCAGTAAGTAAAAGTTGGCTGTTTGCAGGCCCACTTCCACCACAGACATAGTACAGAGGGGCAGTTTCCATCAGTAAAAGTCATTTCTACAGAATATGTCTCTAGGCTGTGCCAAAGAGCTATAGGACAGCCTATAATGCTGAACTAGATAAGAAAGTTTCCTGATCTTGGTGATCTGGTTTTATTTCTAGGAGAATAGAAAAGGTCATGTATGGTACATATACTGATCAGTTTCATCTTTGAGGATAGTATGTGCATTAGATCCAATTCAGAGAAATGGCTAATGAGGGGGAAAAAGTCCTGGGCAGTACTTTAAATCATTTCACTTTGAATTGAAAATAAAGGGATCATCTTATGGTTATGTTACCTGCCAGGTTTCTTGGCCTCCTTAATCAATAGGAATTGATCATAAATCAGACAAGAAATTCAGGCAAGGCTTTTTTGGGGTTCCCTACAGCAGCAGGGAGGAGCAAGAACAAGTAACACGTTCCCTTGCTCACTCGCTGTGGGGGCTCAAACTGGTTGTTTATATGTGGTTACGTTAGAGGTGTGTCCAGGGATCAGGCCTGCGGGGTGACTTAGGTGGTTTACCCACCCCTTTGGTGGTGGTGTCTGCAGGGAGCATGCAGTCAGTGCCCTAATCTTGCTCCAAGCTCTTTAGAAGTAGCAGTTGAATTTCTTGGTTTCTTTGTATCTTTTGTCCAAAATTTACCCCAGTTGTTTTTGCACAGTTAGGGGATGACAGAGGATGAGATGGCTGGATGGCATCATTGACTCGATGGACATGAATCTGAGTGAACTCTGGGAGTTGGTGATGGACAGGGAGGCCTGGTGTGCTGCGATTCATGGGGTCACAAAGAGTCGGACACAACTGAGCGACTGAACTGAACTGAACTGAATTTTAGTCTCTTACAGTTTTTTTGTATTTTGTTGCTTGAGGAGATTTTTGGCCAGGTGCCAGCACTGCAGCGTAGGTCCCAGGTCCCAGCCTGTTTTAGTTTAGATGCCACCTTGGTCATAGGTACCATCTCACAAGTGTTTGTTGTGGTCATGGAGACCTGAATAGATGGTTTAGTACACTGGAACTGGTGGAACTCAAGTCAGGTTGAATCATTGTGTAATGTGTATAGTAGAAAACAATTAGAGAAACTCAGTTTTGAAGTAAAGTTTGAACTGTCAGTCTTAAACTATGGTCTTTAAATAGAGTCAGGAGTTATAATTTTTAGGAAGTGAAAGATGAAAATAAAATATCCCAAGTTAATCAGATACTCTGGAGTTTTTATATATATATATGCATCCTTTCATATTCCTGTCTTTAACTGGAAAGATCAAGAGACTGACAAATTGAGCTGAGGTCAGAATCTCAGAGGTGATGATTAAAAAGACTGCTCATATTATATAGAGTGTTCAAAGCAATACCGACATACCTAGCTTCCTTTGAAATTTGCAGGCCTAAAATTAATGTGTCTGATAATTTAAAGTAGGTGATAATTGATTCCATATGTAGGCCTCCTTGGTGAGTTTTTGTAAAAATTTGTTTCTGAAGAGAAATAGATGCTCGTGGTTTTTTAGGTGAATTTTATTCTTCTGTAAATCCAGGCCATATACCTAAAAGCTGTGGTGCAGTTTTTAAGATGACAGTCAGACAGTATCGTTTAATAGCCTTTGATCTTTGGAGAAGGCAATGGCACCCCACTCCAGTACTCTTGCCTGGAAAATCCCATGGACGGAGGAGCCTGGAAGGCTGCAGTCCATGGGGTCGCTGAGGGTTGGACACAACTGAGCGACTTCCCTTTCACTTTTCACTTTCATGCATTGGAGAAGGAAATGGCAACCCACTCCAGTGTTCTTGCCTGGAGAATCCCAGGGATGGGGGAGCCTGATGGGCTGCCATCTCTGGTGTCACACAGAGTCAGACACGACTGAAATGACTTAGCAGCAGCCTTTGATGTTAGTGTAAAAATATGATGGCATTATGGATTATTTTTCCTTTTGCACACATTTCTTAGAGGCTGGCAGATAAAGAGATCTGAACAAGTACTTTGGTGAATCTAGATAAACGATTTATTCCTGACTAGAAAATAGAACCGTGGAGAAGGAAATGACAACCCACTTCAGTATTGTTGTCTGGAGAATTCCATGGACAGAGGAGCCTGGCAGGCTACAATCCATGGGGTTGCAAGAGTTGGACACGACTTAGCAGCTAAAGAGAGAGAGAGAAAATAGAAATTGGCTCTTTATATGAATCAAATGATAATAAGAATTGCCAAATTTGCCATTTCACTTCATTACTTATAAATTATCCTACTTAGATTGCATCTTTTAAAAAATTCAATTCAAGGTAGACTGATTTGACATGGAATTAACTTTAATAATTATCAGCCTAAGGATAATTAAGTCCCATTCTTATGTATATGCATTTGACTCCCAATGTCTCATACACATTTATTTCTCTGCACTTTTGTTCTAACTGCTCTACTTCTCCCCCTTCCCCCAAATTCAGATCCTAGTTCCAGTCCTCCCGTTTTGCATGAAGTACCCCAAGCTCGCTATGCTGTTTTCTGCTGTAAACTTTAGTGTTTGTTCACTCACTTGGTACTTAGTCATGTATTGCCATGTGCAGTGTTGTTTTGTTTAATATTCATCTGATTTAGGGCTGTATACCACCTGAGTCAGCACCTTGGTATCAGAGGTCACATTCTATCTTGTGCCCTCAAAGCAGAGGGCACATTACTCTGACAGTGGCAGCTAGTGCATGAAGGTTTGTTGGACTCAATTTTGACAGTAGGAATGAAAAGTAGGGACTTGGAAATAATAGAAAGACCATTTAGCATTAATTAGGTTGAGAGACAGCCTCACTCATTCCTTGTTCATTTATTGTCAGAGTTAAGAGAAATTTAAGAAATAATATTAGGATTGAGAAATCATTTTGGTTTGTGAGCTAATACTGTGTACATTTTTCCTGTTAACCCATATTCATACACAGAGTGAGTGTGATATTTGGTTCTAGGGGCTAGTACTACTAGATTTTTATTTCAGTCAGTGATTTTATCTTCAGGGCAAATGCATCTTTGAAATTGGTGAGAAAGGTAATGAAGCAACATAAAATTTGTGATAGTGTTCTTCCTTTTCTCATGTTTTTTTCTGAGTATTCTCTTATAATGGTAGCAGTCTCTGTGTTTCCATTTCATTCTCTGTGTTTTCAAAATATCTAGGTTCTTAATAAAAGGACAACACCATGTTTACTTAACAGCTGTACTATTGAAGATGGAAAGCACTAATGGCTAAAGAGTAAATGTTTTTTAACTTGGTTAAGAGACCAGTTACCATTTTTGTTACACTTGGTTTTTTTATTAAAGCTTTTGGTTCTTATGTTCACTTGGTTTTTTTATTCAAGGTTTTGGTTCTTACTTGAAAGATAATTTTAAGCGTGGGAAATTACCTAACGTGGAACTTAAGATGAAGGCTTCTGTGTCAGAGACTTATTAATTTTGAACCCTTGTTTCTGTTATACTAAGATTTAGCATCATTTTCAGTAAAATGGGGACACTAATGTCCACATAAGGAGATTAAACGAGATAATCCATGTGAAGCACAAAACACATTGCCTTACATGTAGTGAATAACAGCAAGTATTCTGTACATTATTATCTGAAATTCTTCTGTCTTCATATTTTAATCAAGTAGTTTTTATATCGGAAATTCTAGATATCTAAATTCATTTAGTTTGATCATTCTTTATTAGGTCTGTACAATTCAGATTTTGTGAATCTAAATTAGTTTTTAATTCCTTGTTAGAAGTGTTAGCTAAACTTTTTTATTAAAATAAATATCCTTTGTTAGTTATCTGGTAATAAATACATTTTGGTTTATAAGAAAACTGACAGAATGGGGAAAATATAAAAATAACATTTATTTTTTATAATTATAAAAGTAGTATATTATTGCAAGAAATCTAAGAAATACTTGAAGGTATTTAAAAAATTAAAATCTGTAATGCCACTCTCAAGTGCAACCAATGTTAATATTTTTGTAAACTTTTCTTTGCTTGTCTTTGTATTTTTCATTTTGTTATTTTTGTAAATTAAGGTAACATTGATTTATAAATGTGAAATTTAGTTGTCAGATTGCCCAGTTTTTACAAGTTCTTTTATGTTAATATAGGAAAATTTTTTTCTCTCTCATTCCAGGGCTGTTCTTGGTCAGTTATATTTGTGGATCTCGATGCCCACAATCGCAACCGGCAAACTTTGTGCTCATTGTTACCCAGAGAATCAAGATCTCATGTGAGATATTCCCTCCCCATACCATCCCTCTGTAGTTTTTTTCTTTATCCAAGAAAGTGCTCCAAAGTGTTAGAGGTTGGTAAGAGAGGTAAGAAGAGAGTGTTGCCACTCGCTCCTCTGGCCTATGGAGGTCGTGTTCAGGAAGTGAGCAGAGCTGTGGAGAAGGCTGCTTTGTCCTTTCTGTTTTTGTAGATCCGTAGAGAACTATATATATATTTTTTTTCTAGTAACATCATACAAAAATGAATTTTGTTGGTCATGGTTATTATATATTAGAAATGTAGAAAGATATTTTTCATAAGTTAAATTTCTTCTGAATAGAATTGCTTTCCTTATTTCTTTTCTCTCCTTCTACTCACCTTTTTCTTTATCTGATAAATTCTTATATGCCTATATAGTACCTGATTGCCAAATTTTGTAGGAATTATTCATGGCTATATTCCAAAATGGAATAATTTAGTTATTTTAAGATAACTATTTTATAGAAGTAATACAAGATTATGATAAATAGAGTTTACAAACAAGCAAATAATAAGAATATATCCACTCATTTTCCACTATTCAATTATAATCTTAGGGTGATACATTTGGGGTTGTATATATTTTTATATACACATATAATACTTTTATTTTACAAAACTGGAGGAATATTGCTCATAATGCTTGATAACCTGTTTCTTTGAATGGACAAGTTTCTGTGTCAGTAAACATTTCTATAATATAAATTTTATTGGCTGCTACTTTACTCAGCCAGTTGTTGGACATTTAGATTGTTTTCTGGTTTTCACTATTATGAACAAATTGTTATGACTAACTAGTTGTAATGATTAATTATTGGTGAAAATTTTTACACAGTGATATGCTAAAATTTGAGTCCAGTGTTGAACTTTGAAAATACTCCTAATAACTGAATGAAATTTTATCTCCTTTGTAAGGTGTAGTAAACCATGCCATATAAACACCTGTCTGCCCCTTGAAGCACAGCAGTCTCACTGTCAGTTAGATAACCTAAGTGGCTTTTCATCTCTGTGATTCTTCTTGGGCTGTTTTGATCATATCACTATAGGCACTTATATTCCCTTCTTTTTCTTCTTGCCCCTAGAACACAGATGCTGCCCTGCTCCCCTGCATCAGTTATCCTGCATTTGCCTTGGATGATGAAGTTCTCTTTAGCCAGACGCTTGATAAAGTGATTAGAAAATTAAAAGGAAAATATGGATTTAAGCGTTTCTTGAGAGATGGATATAGAACATCATTGGAAGATCCCAATAGACGCTACTACAAACCAGCTGAAATTAAGGTATTAAAAATATTCCATATCAGATAGCATAACAGAATGATCAAAAAACACTGTTTCAGGAGATAGACTTCTTGGCTTTGAATTATGGCTCTGCCACTCATTAGCTGTCTGACCTTGGGCAAGTTAATTAACCTCTCTGTATATAATATTGTTCATCGGTTAAAATAATGTTAGTACCTATATTATTGAGGTTTTATAAGAATTAAATCAATTAATGTATATAAAAGTATTTAGAACTGTGCTTGGCATGTAGTAAACTCTTGATAAACATTAGTGTGAAGGCCCATTTGCTCATATTGGGCCATGTTGATTCATTGAGTGAGTAATTTTTCTTCTGCGCTTTCAAATTTTGCCTGCCTACTATACCATTTGTCTAAGATAATAGAAAGTATCTATTTGTGATCTAATTTTCAATCTGTTAAGCAAATGCTTTTTCTATTTCGCTTACGCACTTCCCTCTAAAATACACTCCTCTAAATGTTTAGTTTTAAGGATTTTATATTTCAAATACATATATAGTAGTCACTGCCTGCTAATTCAGTAAAAGACCCTTGGGAAGTCTGTTTCTTAAATACTTGTCAAAATGTCCTCTGATCCCTCGTCCATCATTTTCCATTGAGAACATGGAAAAGTTCTCAAAGAATGAAGGTATTTCAAGACGGAAGATTCTATTGCATGAGTGTAGCCTCAAGCCTCAAATATCTCAGAGTAAATCACTTTCCTTTTTTTCCTGCACTCCCATCAAAGTGAGGCTTCCCCAATGATAAAGAATCTGTCTGCAATGCAGGAGACACGGGAGATGCAAGTTTGATCCCTGGGTTGGGAAGATCCCCTGGAGAAGGAAATGGCAACCCACTCCAGCATTCTTGTTTGGGAAATCACAGGACAGGGGAACCTGTCGGGCTACAGTCCATGGCGTAGCAAAGAGTCAGACATGACTGACGTGACTGAGCATGCATACATACCCTACATCTGCAATTATTCTAGCTGTTTTTAAGCTTCCCAGAAGATTATAAAATCTCCCAGAAAAGTAAGCATCCATTCACATTGCTGAAGACTATGCTTTAATGGAGTAGGTTGAAAATCATTAAAAAGAAAAAAAGACCCCAAACCCCTCCCTACCTGCCTCCTGTTGCCTCTCTCTTTGCTGTCACTTCTAAAGAGCATGGTATGTTCTAGTTGTGGACTAGTTGAGCTAGTCCTAGTTGGACTTCAGGTTTCATTACTTCTTCTTTGCTTATTCCAGGAATACAGAATTGCTGTTAGTTTCTTTAACAAACATTGTCCTTTAATGCATCTCTAGTTTGTACTGCTCTTTTTTCTTTGTGGAGTTCCCGTAGCTCATCTCCCCAGAGAAACTCATCAAGCATTAACTGAAGCATTTCCTTTCCTATAAACCCTTTCCTGACCCCTGGGCAGGCTCAGATGCTACATGTTCTTGATTCTTGATATATACCATATATAGATCTTTTGTAATGTGCTACAGTTGTTTTATTTACATGCCTATTTCTCCACTAGGGCAGATTTTCTATCTTTTTATCTCCATAGCCCTCTGTTTAGTGATGCCTGGCATTACTAAGTACTAAGTAAATATTATTGAATGAATGACTACTGTGTGATGGATTAATAAATGAATGAGCTTTTGAATAATAAGAATTCTGAGAAAATTTTTTTTTTAAAAAGTAAGTACTTATAAAATCAGTCCAGTTTTTTTATTATAAGAAACTTCCCTATGGTGCAAGTGTTCTAATTAATATCATTGTTCTAATATAATTTTTCATGAAATTTTTAATGTTTTATTTTGTTTTAGCTGTTTGATGGCATTGAATGTGAATTTCCCATATTTTTCCTTTACATGATGATTGATGGTGAGTTTTTCCTCCTGAAATTTAAACTATAGGATATAAGTAGTTTAAAGAAGAGGAGAAATAAAGTATGACTCCTTTCAGCTAGCAAAATAGACTGGACTTAGTGATGTTAACTACTTTACATATTTATATGCTATTCTGCTTTCTGAGTTAATGTTAAATCATTTAGGGCTTCCCTAGTAGCTCAGATGGTGAAGACTCTGCTTGCAATGCAGGAAACCTGGGTTCGATCCCTGGGTTGCGAAGATCCCCTGGAGAACAAAATGGCAATCTACTCCAATATTCTTGCCTGGAAAATCCCATGAACAGAGGAGCCTGGAGGGCTATACAGTCCATGGGGGGGTCTCAAAGAGTCAGACACTACTGAGTGACTGACACTTTCACTTTCACTTACCCTTCTGCTTTTTGAGTTAATGTTAAATCATTTAAGGAATTTAAAAAATATTTGAAGTATTTTAAAAGTGATATAAATATATTTTCATCTTTACAAATAATTTTTATGCATAGGAATTATGAACAGTGCAATTTATGACATTGTGAATGTCTGTCTATAATACTTACACTGAAGAACAGAGAAATTGCAATTAAAATTCAATTTTTAGTTCTAAATGCTAACATGATCTTCTAAAATCAGTGTCCCAGAAAACTATCATATATATTTATTTGCTTTACCTTTTTCCATTTTATTATTTACATATAAAATTACCAAAATAATTACAATTGGGGTAATTTTTCTAAGGCAAAATTTCTGTAGTGCTTATTGAGCGCAAATGCTATTGGATTTTATATTTTACATTTTAGGTGTTTTTAGAGGCAATCCCAAGCAAGTAAAAGAGTATCAGGATCTTCTGACTCCAGTACTTCATCACACCACAGAAGGTATAGTTAGGATGCTTTTTCAAGACATTCTTTCTAGCAGTGTTTCCTTAATGTTCCTTTGAAGTGTATAAATGATTGCCTTTTAAACAGAACAGTTTGTATTCAATTGAAAAAATGAATGGGACTGCAAATGGATTAGAATGAATAATCTCTTAACTTGTTATAATAAACTTGTTTTTTATAAAAGGAGCTCATTAGACAAAGATGGAGATGGAGATGAATTTTAAGAGGTCATGGCTATAGTTACTACCCAGTGGTTTGCCAGGTGCTCAGGGGTTCTTCATCTGTTACCTACTGTGAAACTCCTTCACTGTATGTAATATGATGATAATGAAAAATGACCAGTTTTTATCCTTGTCACCAGAAATGCTTTGTTCACGAATGCTGCCCCCTTTAGAGGGCCACTTCGGGAGGCTCTGCTCTAGCCTAACAGGTCCTACCACTGCCAAGAGTATTTTGGCCTCCACTTTGGAGATGTTTTCAGGGCTTTTTACACATTATTTTGTAATAAATGCCTGCCATAGTTGTAAAATGTCATCCTTTGAGGATGGATTTACTATTTTAGAAATGGTCAGAAGATCCAGGCTTATGAGTAATATATTGGTTTCAGTTAAGCACCAGCAGGGACCATAAAGGAACATAAGTGATTTTTCTGTATGACTCAAAAACTAATTCTCAAAAAAATTCCAAAGGAGAAGTTCCAGATATCTTTGGTGTTTGGGTGGATTGGTAAAATAACAACATCTGGAACTTAAAAATTATGGTGTGTTGATTTAAAAAATGGATGGTCTTGCAGATATGATGCACAAACTGGCAATCACAGCAGTAGGCCCCATTCCTGTCTTACATGAAGTTTATGATATTCTTCTGGGCTGTCCACAAATATCTTAGAGTAATTATATTATGTGCTCACCCTTTAAGATATTTGTAATATTAAAGTAGTAAAATGATTATGGAAAACATTGAATTTCAAATAAATATTAATGTTTAAAACAAGTTATTTTTGTCTTTATGCTCCAAATAACCACTAGTCCAATGTGAGACATAATGTAATGAATGTTGTAATGAATATATTTAAAATCCCTGAATCAGGTCTTTTAGTATTCAGTGAAAAATCATTGATGCATTGAGGTAATAGTTTGTGTATCACACTTAGGCTTCACCCTATTGAAAGAGTGATGTTGAAACTATTCTCTGTGTTTCTTAGACCTTTTTACTGGTTTTAGACAGAGGTATCACTGTTCTTGGTGCATGAATAGAGAAGCAAATTTTACAGAAATCTGTGCAGTATTATTAGAAAAATTAAGTTCACTGTGGGCTGATGATACAAGAAGTCTTCTGTAGCAGTATTAGAAAGTTGGTTTTCTTCCTGTTGATATCATCCACAGAGATTCTAGTCTTAAATAATTTTTAATTTCTACCAAAAAATGTTTTTAAATGGGTTGGTCATGGGAGGAAGATGGGTTTTTTTTTCTCTTCAATGATATTGAACGGGTAGATAATGGGCTTAATGTTTAAAATGGGGATTTCTTTGCTGTCAGCAATTGCTCGGGGTTATAATTCTTCACTTAAGATTATATAGTATCTCATTTGTAAAGCGTCCACAGACTAATCCTATTACAAATAGCTTCTTCTGTAGCTCTAAATATTTGCATACTTTATATTTATTGATTCACTTAAAGGTGTTAAATGTTGTTAGAAGAGATTATGTACAACTTATGTTATAAGTTGGCTAAGTTATCTGCTGTTCAAATTAGTTTTAAAGTAAAGAAACTTTTCCCACATTATTGACTGGGGATTTCTGAAAAGAGTCAAGTTTTCCTATATTCTATTGGACAACCTTTCTGTCTTTGAAGGGAAAATTCGGGGAGGACACTGATTTGTTATACTTTAAATACTTATTTTTTAAATTCCATAGGTTATCCTGTCATACCAAAGTACTATTATGTGCCAGCTGATTTTGTAGAGCATGAAAAAAGAAACCCTGGTAGTCAGAAGCGATTCCCTAGCAACTGTGGCCGTGATGGAAAACTATTTCTTTGGGGACAAGCCCTTTATATCATTGCAAAACTCCTGGGTAAGTGAAGAAGACTGGGAATTTTATTTTTTTCCCTTATTATCAAGATTTTAGAAATAAGTATGTCTTTGTTGGCATTTATTTTGGATTTGGGTGATGTTTCATGCTGTTAAGAGGCCTTGAGGGAGTTTTTTTTTTAATTGGTGGAAAATTGCTTTACAATGTTGTGTTGGTTTCTGCTGTACAACACAAATCAGTCATATGTGGTGGCGCCAGTGGTAAAGAACCTGCCTGCCAGTGCAGGAGACATAACATGCAGATTGGATCCCTGGGTGGGGAAGATCCCCTGGAGGAGGGTGTGGCAACTCACACCAGTATTCTTGCCTGGAGAATTCCATGGACAGAGGAGCCTAGAGGTTTTCAGTCCATGGGGTCACATAGAGTCAGACACAAGTGAAGCAACTTAGCACACACACACCCCTCTCTCTTGAGCCTTCCTCCACTCCCCCATCTCACCCCTTTAGATCATCACAGAGGACCAAGCTGGGCTCCCTGTGTTGTATAGCAACTTCCCACTGTTTTACTCATGATAGTGTATCTATGTCAGTGCTACTTTCTCAGTTTGTCACACTCTCACCTTCCTCTGCTGTGTCCACAAGTCCATTCGCTACTAGGTTCATCAGTACCATTTTTCTAGATTTCATATATACATATCAATATGCTTGTTTTTCTGACTTACTTCAGTCTGTATCAGAGGCTCTAGGTTCATCCATCTCACTACAACTGACTCAGATTTGTTCTTTTAAATGGCTGAGTAATATTCCATTGTATACATGTACCACATCTTCATCACTTCATCTTCAATGGACATCTAGGTTGTTTCCATGTCCTGGCTAGTATAAATACTGCTGCACTAAAGAGTGGGGCACATGGGTCTTTTAGAATTGTGGTTTTCTCAGGGTATATGCCCAGTACTGGGATTGCTGGGTCATATGGTAGGTTTACTCCTAGTTTTTAAGGAATTTTCCTACTGCTTTCCATAGTGGCTATGTCAGTTTACATTCCCACCAACAGTGCAGGAAGTTCCCTTTTCTTCACATCCTCTACAGCATTTATTCTCTGTGGTTTTTTTTTTTTTTTTTTTTTTTTTTTTTTTTTTCCATTTTTTCTTGTGTGTGGTTTTTCTTTTTTTTTTTTTTGTTTTTTTTTTTTTTTATTANATCTTTTCATGTGTTTACTGGCCATCTGTATGTTTTCTTTGGAGAAATATCTGTTTATGTCTTCTGTCCATTTTTGATTGGATTATTTGTTTTTCTGATATTCAGCTGTGTGAGCTAGCTGCTTATATATTTTTGAGATTAATCCTTTGTCACTTGCTTCATTTGCAATTATTTGCTCGAATTCTGTGGGTTGTCTTTTCATCTTGTGTATAGTTTCCTTTGCTCTGCAACAGCTTTTAAGTTTAATTAAGTCCCATTTGTTTATTTTTCTTTTTATTTCCATTAATCTAGGAGGTAGGTCAGAGAGAATCTTCTTGCCTATGTTTTCCTCTAAAAATAAAAGTGAAAGTCACTCAGTCATATCCAGCTCTTTGCAACCCCATGAACTGTACAGTCCATGGAATTCTCCAGGCCAGAATACTGGAGTTGGAAGCCTTTCCCTTCTCCAGGGTATCTTCCCAACCCAGTGATTGAACCTGGGTCTCCCGCATTGCAGGCAGGTTCTTTACCAGTTGAGCCACAAGGGAAGCCCAAGAATCCTGGAGTGGGTAACCTATCCCTTCTCCAGCAGATCTCCCTGACCCAGAACTTGAACCCAGGTTTCCTGCATTGCAGGTGGATTCTTTACCAACTGAGCTATCAGGGAAGACCTATATAGTTTCTGGCCTTGCATTTAAATCTTTAATCTATTCTGAGTTTATTTTTGTGTATGGTGTTAGGAAGTGTTCTAATTTCATTCTTTTACACGTAGCTGTCCTGTTCTTCCAGCACCACTTATTGAAGAGGATGTCTTTTCTCCATTGTAAATTCTTGACTCATTTGTCAAAAATAAAATAGTCATAGGTGCATTGGTTTACCTGTATGCTTTCTGTCTTGTCTCATCGGTCTGTATTTCTGCATTTGTGCCAGTGCCATACTGTCTTGATGACTATAGCTTTGTAGTATAGCTTGAAGTCAGAAAGGTTGATTCTTCCAGCTCTCTTTTTCTCCTTCAGGATTGCTTTGGCTATTCAGTCTTTTATGTTTCCATACAAATTGTGAATTTTTTTGTTCTAGTTCCATGAAAAATACCATTGGTAGTTTGATAGGGATTACATTGAATTTGTATATTGCTTTGAGCAGCATAGTCATTTTGACAATATTGATTCTTCCAGTTCAAGAATATAGTATATCCCTCCATCTATTTATGTTGTCCTTGATTTCTTTCATCATTGTCTTATAGTGTCCTATATGCAGCTTTTTTGTCTCCTCTGGTAGGTTTATTGTAGGTATTTGATTCTTTTTGTTGCAGTGGTGAATGGGATTATTTCCTGAATTTCTCTTTCTGACTTTTCATTGTTAGTGTATAGGAATACAAGGGATTTCTGTGTATTAATTGTATATCCTGAAACTTTACTAAATTCATTGATTAGCTCTAGTAGTTTTTTGGTGACATTTTTTAGGGTTTTCTATGTATAGAAAAACATCTATACATGTATAAAAAATATATTTAAAAATCTATGTATAGATGTTTGTCATGTGCAAACAGTGAGAGTTTTACTTCTTCTTTTCCACTCTGGGCTCCTTTTATATCTTTTTCTTTGCTCAGTCTTGGCTAGGACTTCCAAAACTATATTGAATAATAGTGGTGAAAGTGGGCACCCTTGTCTTGTTTCTGATCTTAGAGATTAACCCTTTCACTTTTTCACCAGGGAGAATAATGTTTTCTGTGGGTTTGTTGTATATAGCCTTTATCAAGTTGAGGTAGGTTCCTTCTATGCCAATTTTCTGGAGAGTTTTTATTGTATATGGGTCTTCAATTTTGTTGAAAGATTTCTCTGCATCTATTGAGATGATCATATGGTTTTTATCTTTTAATTTGTTAATGTGGTATATCACATTGATTGATTTGCATATATTGAAGAATCCTTATATCCCTGGAGTCAACCCCACTTTATCATGGTGTATGATTCTTTTAATATGTTGTTGGATTCTGTTTGCTAGAACTTTGTTGAGGATTTTTGTATGTGTATTGGCATGTAATTTTCTGTTTTTGTGAAATCTTTGTCTGGTTTTGGTATCAGGGTGACGGGGGCCTTATAGAATGAGTTTGGGAGTTTTCATCTTGGAGTTTCTTATCGTGGAAAAGTATATTAATATGTCTATTGTGCTGAATGATAATGGACAGTTTCTGGGAAGAAAATCAAATAGGTGTGTGGGTACCACTATGATCATTTAGGCACTGCATTCAGCTTACTGATTAGGTTCCTAGCAGAAGGCTATGGAAACTTCTAGTCTCTTTTGTAAATGTAATACAATTCTGACTTAGTATAACAACCATGCTTGGTCATCGCTTTATCATAGCTATGGTCATCCACTTTGCAAAAGAAATCAGGTATATCAAAGTTCTCTTCTTTCCAATAAATACATGTTGACAGTTTACTCAGTAAGGGGGAGGCATAATGGGGCCATTATTCATAATCTTCTGAAGAATTATTTTTCAGCTTATCCTTAAACTTCAGCCTAAGTGTCTTTAGACACACTGAAATGAAGGTTAATTTAATGAACACAAAAAAGCTTCATGCATCTTCCTGTGCTATTCCTTGATAAAATTTTTAACATTATTAGTGTTTCCATTAAAAAGGTTATATTAGTCAGAATTCTTTTATGGCAAACAGTCTATGAAGCAGGTTGATTGTAAATACTGTACTTGCACTAAAAGAAATACTTACTGTGTGAAATACTGTTATTGTCTTTGCTGTTCTTAGCATTACTGCCTAAAGCCTGAATTTCTTGGTGCTATAAGAGTAACCATCTTGGTTTCTTTTTTTACATTCCACTAGGGGAAAATATTTCAAAGTCCAGATTTGCGATTTAAGCTTTAACAAACGATATATTGAAGAAGGAAATGGCAACCCACTCCTGTATTCTTGCCTTGGAAATCCCACAGACAGGGGAGCCTGGTCGACTACTGTCCGTGGGATTACAAAGAGTCAGGCATGACTTAGTGACTCAGCATGCAGGAAAAAAATGGTATATAGGAGCAAACAGAAGCTCACCAAAGAAAAGAAAATTAAGTTATTGCTGTTTTCAGTTTGCTCATTTCCTAACTGTATTTTCTGGGTCTCCATATTTACTTAATGCTAATTTAAGAGCCTGTTGAAACATGTTTTCTCTAAAGGGACAGTTCTTTGATAAGGAATTGATATTATTTATACAGATTTTGCTTTGAGTTTCTGAAAGAAAAAAAATCATATATGAAGTAGTTTTCTTGAAATCAAGTTGCTAAGATTGTCTCTAGTTAGAATTTTATTTCCATCTTATTATCATGAATACAAAGAAGCCTTGTTGATATTAAGCTAAATAAAACATATTTTGGAAGAGGAATAGTAAACCTAAGACACGAATTTTAACATCAGAATCATAAGTTTCTGTATACTATACTTGGAAATTACAAGTGAGCATGATGAAATTTTCCTGTGAGTATGAGACTGAAAACTGGTACCTGGGCTATAATTTGAGATCTACACTGCCTTCATCCTGCTTTTTTGCTGTATATTCAGCCTGGGATTGATACAGCTAGAAAGATTGCTGTTTGAGCAGAGTCTCAGGATAAAAGTAAGAAGGCTAATTAATTGGGAATATAGAATTGACCATACTCTACTTAAGCAGATTGAGCTTTAAAAATAAAGAGGATTGAAAATATTAATCAGCAAAAAAAAAATTGGACTTTTGTTACTCCAAAATAAATGTATTAAATGTAGACAGGTTTTGAATGGAGATAGCATTTTCTTCTGTTAAGATCAGAGTGAACAGAAATAGTCCAGGTCATACCTTCATCTCTGTTTCATGACCATTTTGAAAAAGAAAATCTTTAAAAAAAAGTAGTCAATTTCTCTTTTTCCTGCTGTACTTCTAAAAAGGCAGTAGAGAACCTGCAAAAGGTGTGTTGCAAACTACGAAACCACATTCTTATCTCCTCCTAAAAAAAAAAAAAGAGATGCTGCATATTAATTAGCACTTTGACCTAGCTCTGTGTCATCTGGTTAACAACTCACTGGTTAAAATGAATAAGATCTCAGAAGAGTGAATCATTTAGTTGCTCTTGACTAATCATTTAGTATTCTTGCCCCTCCCTGCACCCTCGCTAAGAACCATCCAATTTTCTATGGATGTTAAGATCCCAGCCACCACATTTACGAACAAAGGCTTATTTATTCATTAAAGGACCCTCAGTTGGATATCTGCTTAACAGTATTTTGTGGGCAGTTAATTGGAATTGTATGGAAATAATAGAACATAAACCTTTAAAAATATTCTATAGTATATGGCTTTCATTAATACAGGTGATATTTAATATTTTGCTCTATGTATACCTTAATGATGGAGAAGGAAATGGCAACCCACTCTAGTACTCTTGCCTGGAAAATTCCATGGATGGAGGAGCCTGGTAGGCTACAGTCCATGGGTTTGCAAAGAGTCAGACACAACTGAGCAACTTCACTTTCTTTCTGTAGTTCCTTGTGGAGAGGGAAATGGCAACCCACTCCAGTGTTCTTGCCTGGAAAATCCCATGGATGGAGGGGCCTGGTGAGCTACAGTCTGTGGGGTTGCAGAGAGTTGGACATGACTAAACAACTAACACACACATATCTTAATGCATAATATACAACAAAGCTATGTGACTTTTATTTCACTGTTAGAGCAGAAGGACTCAGTATGCTATTTCCTGGCCCAAGACCTGAAGTGTTCTTAGAAAATAGTTAATTATTACAGTAATTTTTTTATCTTTAGAAAATTTA
>SJYQ01000837.1:659316-693795 GCA_006410935.1 Redunca redunca | reverse complement strand
AGAAAGCCATGTACTTTTTTGAGTTTTTTGCATAGATAACCTTAAGAATATTTATCACATAAAAGTCATTTGAAAATCATGATCTTTAGATTGAAATTTTTTTGAGGTTAAACTAGAGTAATGTAAGATAACATACAGTTAATGATAACTTTAAAACTTCCCCAAAACCATTATTTAACTTTCATATATTTTCTTATTCAATATTTTTTTAAAGAGAAATTAACATATCAGGTGTTTAGCTTTGAAAAAAACGCCTTACCTCCAGACTTGAGCTTGTGTTTTTAATAAATAATATCCCCCCTCCCCTTATCCACGAGTATACATTCTATGACCCACCCCCCTGTGGATACCTGAAACCATGGATAGTACCAAATCCTATATGTACTATGTTTTTTCTTATGTGTACATAGCTATGACAAAGTCTAATGTATAAGTTAAGCAAAGTAAGAGGTTAGCAACAATAGCTAATGATGCAAAAAGAATAATTTTATAATTTAATAATTTATAATAGTATACTGCAATAAAAGTTATAGAACGTGGTCTCCCTCAAAGAAAATCCTTATTGTACTGTACATACACCTCTTCTTGTGATAACGTGAGATGATAAGATGTCTACATGATAAAATGAGGTAAGGTGAATGATGTAGGCCTTATGACATAGCATTAGTTTTCTCTTGACCTTTTGAGAAGATGTCAGAAGTGGGATCATCTGCTTCTGGGAATCCTGGATCATGGAGCCTTGACAATGTTGATGGTCCAATGTCAGGAGCAGACCATGTCCATAATTAGAGATCTTGGGATGACTGGGGCTACCAGCTAGGAGAAGGACTGCCCTAGATTTTATCATGCTATTCAGGACACAGGCACAGGATTTAAACATTGTCTGTGCACATGCATGCTAAGTTGTTTCAGTCGTGTCCAGCTACTGTGTGTGACTCTTTGGACCATAGCCCACCAGACTCCTCTGTCCATGGGATTCTTGGGGGAGTGGGTTGCCATGCCCTCCACCAAGGGATCTTCCAACCCAGAGATGGAATCCACATCTCTTACCTCTCCTGCCTTGGCAGACGGGTTCTTTACCACTAGTGTCACCTGGGAAGGGAAGCCCTAGGAATTGTTTATTTCTGGAATTTTGCATTTATTATTTTTGGACTGTGATTGACCACAGGTAACTGAAACTGCAGAAAGTGAAACTGTAGATTAGGGGACTACTATATATGCAACTAACTTTTTTTACCCTTTGTATCGGGCATTCATAGTAATAACCTCATTTAGGTACTACTGTAAGATCCCAAATCATAAAGATTAGAGCTTTTACGTACTTTATAAATTAAGATAGGTGAACAGAAGAATTTTTAGGATAGATGCTTTGAAAACATTAATAAAAATCAAGAGTTAAAACAGGCATGTTCTTTGATTATAATTAAATTACTGAGCTCTTTAACTATTGTTTTTTCTGCAATGCATGCAAAATCCTAAGATGTTCAGTTGAGTGAATTTTTTTTTTAAATTTCACAAAGGATTCTTTTCTTTTGAGGAGGGGTGTTAATTTCCTAGAAGTGTTAACAAGAGACTTTTAAAATGATGAAATAGACAAAGCAGTATTTTAAAATATCTAAAATGTTATGTGCATATACAGTTCCCAAACTTTAATTCTTGGGTTCCTAAAGTTCTTTAGTAAGTCATTTTTTGGAACTCAATTCATTTTCCAGCAGAAACTATACTTTAAATGATTTATAACACCCACCAAACTTTTAACCATGTGATACTGATTATTTCTCTGACATTACTATGTTTTTCATCCACTTCTTCCTCCCCCTAGTTTCACTTCCTTCTTTCCTTTTCTTTATGTTTTTCTTGAACTGTAGTGGAAAGATCAAGAGTTTGGGGGCCATGAACTTAGGAACTAGACGGTTTAGGATTTGGAAAGAAGTTCTACCACTTACTGCTTAAGTGTCTTGAATTTTCTTATCTTCTTGATCATCAGTTTCTTTATTTTGTTTTAAGGATTGACTAGAAAATATACTGAAGCATTTACTGTGGGACAAATACATACTTAAATGATTCTTCTACTTCCTGTCCTCCTTTCTACCCTCCTTCCTCCGTTCAGCCACCATTTGGAAAACAGTACTTGTAAAAATATGTTTCATAGTTCTTGTTAAACAGGCAACTAAGGATACATATGGGCTCTCTTTATAGGTACTCTGATAGTCACAGAACATCACAAGAGGAAAATGCATCCTTAGATGCTTCTTAACTATTCATCTACTCAGTGAACCAGCTGATATTTATAGAGGCCTTCTCCCTGCTAGTCATTGTGATTGATACACAGTAGCTTTACAACAAGAGTCAAATGTGACAACCTAGGAAATATTTCTTTCTCTCTGAGGGCAGGTTAGTTTTTTTGATATGCTGCTTATTCTAATCCCAATGTCTGTAACTAAGACAAGTCCATTTGTATTTGATTTTATTCATGATATTTCTTGACCAGTTGACCTCAAATATAAAAACCACTGATTGAGCCTGGAAATCTGTTTCAAGTTAGTGATCAAGTGCCCCCTAGTGTGCATGTGGACATAAGAAACTGAGGTCTTGATTTTCATTGGTCTGTTGAAATTCAGATACAGTTGACACCTTGCTCAGCGTAACCCACAGTTTTGTTAGTGATAAAGATAAAGAGGTAAAAATATATAGGTTTATTTCTACATTGTTGCTAAGAGCTTTCCCAGCTATCACCCTCCAGGAAACTTCAAGCAGAAAGACATCAATTTCTTAGCACTTTTGTTGTCTTTTTCATTTTATCCATGAGATTGCTAGTGACCTAAAGTGAGATTTCTGTGCAGTAGGCATCACTAACATCTTGAAAGTACATGTAATAGAGTTTTGCTTTAAAAGTTGCACCTTGAAAGATTTTTCTTCCATGACTTTATTAAAACTAAAATTTTTACTTGAATTGCTACTAGAGCTAGAAAAATTGTATACAAGTTTTTGATCCTACCCTTGAATATATTAGTAAAATTGAACATGAAGCCAGTGATGCCTCAAGCCTGAGAAGACAGACTGTTGCCCTGAAATAATACTACCTTAAAATCTGTCATAGTCTGTGCTCTTCCCTTTACAAATATTATCCTAAGTAATCCTCCTGTCTTCTCTTAGAGATGGGTGTTATATGCTGTAACTGAAGCTCAGAAGAATTTAGCAACTCACCCAAGGTTATGCAGCCCATGACTGACAAACTGTTGGTTTATGCAGAAGTCTCCACGGTGATGTGTCACATATAAACTTTGTGGCATTAAGTGTGCTCATTAAAAGTAAAAATTTTACTAGCATATTAAGATACTGATTTGTATCCTGTTTTTATTTGCATGCTGATGGTTAAAAACATATTTCTCAGTCATTTCTGTGTCCACTGAGTTAGCTAGTTATTTACTATGCTCACTTAACCTTGGTTTTATAGTTTTTATCATCAGTCTGTGTGAATATTTTATATATTAGGTATACTTAACCTCTCAGTATTTTCCTAGTTTGCCCTTAAACTTTGCTTGTGCTGTTGTTGTTGTTGTTTTAATAAATAAATATTTATTTATTTGGCTGCACTGGGTCTTAGTTGCAGCGTTTGAGATCTAGTTCCCTATGCTGTGCTTAGTCTCTCAGTCGTGTCCAACTCTTTGCAACCCCATGGACTGTAGCCCGCCAGGCTCCTCTGTCCATGGCCAGAGATCAAATCCAGGCCCCCTGCATTGGAAGCTTGGAGTCTTAGCCACTGGACCATCAGGGAAGTCCTTAGATCCCTGTTAATTGAGTCAAGAACATTATATAAATTTGGGATTTATATAGTTGCCATAGTTGCCATATAGTTTGCCATAGTTGAAGCAATGAGGAGCTCTGATTTTGCCTCCTGAATGATAAAAATCAATGCAGTAGGGTTGTTGTAGAAGGGGGACCCCTTCCAGGGCCGGAAGCTGGGCTCTTGTCTAACACTCGGAAATGAATTGCCCAAGCAGACACATGTGCTGACAAAGCAAGAGATTTTATTGGGAAAGGGCACCTGGGTGGAGAGCAGTAGGGTAAGGGAACCCAGGAGAACTGCTCTGCTGTGTGGCTTGCAGTCTCGGGCTTAATGGTGATAGGATTAGTTCCCAGGTGGTCTTTGGCCAATCATTCTAATTCAGAGTCTTTCCTGGTGGCACACGCATCGCTCAGCCAAGATGGATGCTAGTGAGAGGCATTCTGGGAAGTGGATGGACACGCGGTGTCTCCTTTTGACCTTTCCCAAACTCTTCCGGTTGGTGGTGGCTTATTAGTTCCCTATTCCTTACCAGGATCTCCTGTCATCAAACAGCTCATGCGAATGGTTACTAAAGGGCCTGGCCAGGGTGGGCGGCTTCAGTCAGTGTGCTTTCCGTAACAGTGGGGAGGAATGTCTTTTAACTTGATCTTTTAAGGTATTTATCACTTTTACCATATGGAAATTAATGATTATGGCAATTAATGTGTCCAGATTTGTTAACCCACCAATTTATTATTTTGTTTAATAAGTCTCTTGAGTGCCTACCAGATGCCAGTGCTATGCTAGGTAGTGTGGTATAGATATGAATAAGAATCATACAGCCTGTGGGTTATAGATGAACAGGTGGTATAAATTGGTACATGAAGCTAGATATACAGGTATAGTACAAAAAGAGAAATAAGAAGGAAATGCAAAGAAATAAGCTTTTCCAAGATTTGGTTGTCTGTTTGATTCATATCACTGTTAATAAATTAGCACTTATGCTTTCCAAGGATATAAGATTTCTTAATTTATCTGTCATCATTTATAAATAACAAAATAATAAAGATACAATTCATTTCTATAGGATGACAGTGAAACATTGATTATGTAAAATGCCTGTTGGTAATGAAAATTTTTTCACATCTCAGTGATCAGACAAATAAGGGGAAATAATATGCTACTATTTAGAATATCACTGTATTAATCAACCCTGCAGCATAAACTAAACTAATATTAATAAATTGAAATTACATGCTGATATTTGCCGTAATCAAGCCCATGTTGACTTGGTTTAAATTGCAAAAGTATATTTTTTTCAGAGAGAGAGAATATCCTATAAGACACTCCCTGATTGGGATAGGAAAAGGATGACATATCAAGGCCTAAATTTTTTATTGTTTCTACCTCTTGGTTATCTTTTCCATTGTATAGAATATCAGTGTTCTTAAAGGGCAAGATTAATATGTGGTCAGGAAACTCTGAAGAAACTATTACGTTTGAATCGAAATTCTGTCATTTTCTAGCCATGTGCCAGTTGCTTAACCACTCAATGCCTCTATTTTGCCGTCTGTAAGATAAGGGCATATTGAGGATTAATGTATGTGAAATGCTTAAACAATGCCAGGAACGGAGTAAGCGCAAAATGGTGCTGTGGCTGCTGTTGCAGAGGCAGCAGTGGCTGTGGTGCCTCTGTGGCTGTTCTGCTGCTCTTTCTCCTCCTTTTTCTTATTATTCTATTATTTCCATTTTTATCACTATGAAAAATATCTTCCAAGAGTTTCTAAAGACACCTTTGTTTTTTGTCTATTAAATAACGTTGTACATGTACCCTGAAATTGTCCCAGGATAGAAATACAGTGAGAAACAGTCCCAAAGCTGTAAAGAATTTACTATCATTTTTGTGGTTAACTCCCTCCTCTGTTTTTCAGAATTATTCACTGCCTACACACAGTACCTAAAAAGCTATGGTAGATGGGCTGTAATTTTTTTTGAGTAAATATTATGCTTGGATAAGTATGTATAAAACTCAGCCTTTTTTAATTTTATCTTTTTACTTTTTATTGGGGTATAGCTGATTAACAATGTTGTGATAGTTTCAGGTGAACAGCAAAGGGACTCAGCTGTACATATACATGTATCCATTCCCCCCAAACCCCCCTGCCATCCAGGCTACTACATAACAACCTGTTTTTATATAATCAACATAGAACTGAAGATCAAAATGAAATGAGCACATTTTCATAGCTTAATTGCTGTAACAATAAAAACCTCTGCTGACTCATTTTAGGAGAAGTTGGATTCTTTTTTTTTGATTTATTATTCAGTTAACTTTCACATGTCTGAGCATAACAGAAACTTTTAAGATATGCTAATTGCTGGGTCAGAGAGTATGCTTGCTTTAAATTTGCATACATACTGCCAACTTGCACACCAAAGAGTTTATTCAGAATTAAATTTGAGGATCCTCCCCCGCAACACTGCTCCTTCCCAGAATAGTCACCTCCAGGCCCTCAGAGAGTCCATGCTACAGAGAACCTCAGGTGTCAGTGGGTCTCTCTGAGGTACATTAGAGCAGAGAACACTTAGTACCTTCTTCCCACCCACCTCTCCCAAACACATTAAATTGTCTTCCTTGTTGTATCTTTGTATTTTATCCAGAGTTACCACAAGGAACTAAAACATGAAAAGAGCTTCCATATTTATAATATAACAGCAGTCAAAGACATTGCCCTTATGCTGGTCAGTGCCCCCTAAAAAATGCTCCATCTCAGAAACATCTTTTAGAATTTAGTGTTAGGAAACACTGTCTTCCCTCAGGGATCTAGTTTTCTTCCTGAGACTGCAAATGCATGATTTTTAGAACAACTTTAGTGAGTTAAAATTACAAACATTTCACCTATTTAAAGATTACATTTCAGTTGTGTTTAGCATATCCACAAAGTTGTGCAACCATGCATGCTAAGTCACTTCAGTCGTGTTCGATTCTTTGCAACCCCATAGACTGTAGCCTGCTATCTGCTGGAGAAGGGAAAGTCTACCCACTCTAGTATTTTTGGGCTTCTCTTGTGATTCAGCTGGTAAAGAATCCACCTGCAATCCGGGAGACCTGGGTTTTATCCCTGGGTTGGGAAGATCCCCTGGAGAAGGGAAAGGCTACCCACTCCAATATCCTGGCCTGGAGAATTCCATGGACTGTATAGTCCATGGGGTTGAAAAGAGTCAGACATGACTGAACGACTTTCACTTTCACTTTCAGGCTCCTTTGTTCCTAGATTTCCCTAGGCAAAGATACTGGAGTGGGTTGCCATTTCCTCCTCCAAGGGATCTTCCCAACACACAGATTGAACCCAAGGCTCTTATGTCTCCTGCATTGGCAGGCAGGTTCTTTACCATTAGAGCTAGCTGGGGGAGGAGAGGGGGTGCAACCATAGCCACAATCAATTTTAGAATATTTTCATCACCACTCGCAAAAAAACCTATACACTTTATCAATCACTCCCCACATTACCTTTAATCACTTCATCCTTCCACCAGCATTAGACAGTCATTAGTCTACTTTAGACCCCACATCCAAGGTAAGAGAAACCCAAGTAAGATGGTAGGTGTTGTAAGAGGGCATCAGAGGGCAGACACACTGAAACCATAATCACAGAAAACTAGTCAATCTAATCACACTAGGACCACAGCCTTGTCTAACTCACTGAAACTAAGCCATGCCCATGGGGCCACACAAAATGGGCGGGTCATGGTGGAGAGATCTGACAGAATGTGGTCCACTGGAGAAGGGAATGGCAAATCACTTCAGTATTCTTGCCTTGAGAACCCCATGAACAGTATGAAAAGGCAGAATGATAGGATACTGAAAGAGGAACTCCCCAGGTCAGTAGGTGCCCAATATGCTACTGAAGATCAGTGGAGAAATAACTCCAGAAAGAATGAAGGGATTGAGCCAAAGCAAAAACAATACCCAGCTGTGGATGTGACTGGTGATAGAAGCAAGGTCCGATGCTGTAAAGAGCAGTATTGCATAGGAATCTGGAATGTCAGGTCCATGAATCAAAGCAAATTGGAAGTGGTCAAACAGGAGATGGCAAGAGTGAACGTCAACATTCTATGAACCAGTGAACTAAAATGGACTGGAATGATTGAATTTAACTCAGATGACCATTATATCTCCTACTGTGGGAAGGAATCCTTTAGAAGAAATGGAGTAGCCATCATGGTCAACAAAAGAGTCCGAAATGCAGTAGTTGGATGCAATCTCAAAAATGACAGAATGATCTCTGTTCGTTTCCAAGGCAAACCATTCAATAGCACAGTAATTTAAGTCTATGCCCCAACCAGTAACGCTGAAGAAGCTGAAGTTGAACAGTTCTATGAAGACCTACAAGACCTTTTAGAACTAACACCCAAAAGATGTCCTCACTAGTCATAGCAAACACCCTCTTCCAACAACACAAGAGAAGACTCTACACATGGAAATCACCAGATGGTCAGCATCAAAATCAGATTGATTATATTCTTTGCAACCAAAGATGGAGAGGCTCTATACAGTCAACAAAAACAAGACCAGGAGCTGACTGTGGCTCAGGTCATGAACTCCTTATTGCCCAATTCAGACCGAAATTGAGAAAGTAGGGAAAACCACTAGACCATTCAGGTACGGCCTAAATCAAATCCCTTATGATTATACAGTGGAAGTGAGCAGTAGATTTAAAGGCCTAGATCTGATAGAGTGCATGATGAACTATGGACAGAGGTTTGTGACATTGTACAGGAGACAGGGATTAAGACCATCCCCATGGAAAAGAAATGCAAAAAGCAAAATGGCTGTCTGAGGAGGCCTTACAAATAGCTGTGAAAAGAGAAGTGAAAAGCAAAGGAGAAAAGGAAAGATATAAGCATCTGAATGCAGAGTTCCAAAGAATAGCAAGAAGAAATAAGAAAGCCTTCCTCAGCAATCAGTGCAAAGAAATAGAGGAAAACAACAGAATGGGAAAAACTAGAGATCTCTTCAAGAAAATTAGAGAACATTTCATGCAAAGATGGGCTCGATAAAGGACAGAAGTGGTCTGGACCTAACAGAAGCAGAAGAGATGAAGATGAGGTGGCAGGAATACACAGAACTGTACAAAAAAGATCTTCATGACCAAGATAATCACGATGGTGTGATCACTGACCTAGAGCCAGACATCCTGGAATGTGAAGTCGAGTGGGCCTTAGAAAGCATCACTATGAACAAAGCTAGTGGAGGTGATGGAATTCCAGTTGAGCTATTTCAAATCCTGAAAGATGATGCTGTGAAAGTGCCACACTCAAAATGCCAGCAAATTTGGAAAACTCAGCAGTGGCCACAGGACTGGAAAAGGTCAGTTTTCATTCCAATCCCAAAGAAAGGCAGTGCCAAACAATGCTCAAACTACGGCACAATTGCACTCATCTCACACGCTAGTAAAGTAATGCTCAAAATTCTCCAAGCCAGGCTCCAGCAACACGTGAACCATAAACTTCCAGATGTTCAAGCTGGTTTTAGAAAAGGCAGAGGAACCAGAGATCAAATTACCAACATCCGCTGGATCATCGAAAAAGCGGGAGAGTCCATCTATTTCTGCTTTATTGACTATGCCAAAGCCTTTGACTGTGTGGATCACAATAAACTGTGGAAAATTCTGAAAGAGATGGGAATACCAGACCACCTGACCTGCCTCTTGAGAAATCTGTATGCAGGTCAGGAAGCAACAGTTAGAACTGGACATGGAACAACAGACTGGTTCCAAATAGGAAAAGGAGTACATCAAGGCTGTATATTGTCACCCTGCTTATTTAACTTCTATGCAGAGTACATCATGAGAAACGCTGAGCTGGAAGAAGTACAAGCTGGAATCAAGATTGCTGGGAGAAATATCAATAACCTCAGATATGCAGATGGCACCACCCTTATGACAGAAAGTGAAAAGGAACTAAAAAGCCTCTTGATGAAAGTAAAAGACGAGAGTAAAACAGTTGGCTTAAAGCTCAACATTCAGAAAACGAAGATCATGGCATCTGGTCCCATCACTTCATGGGAAATAGATGGGGAAACAGTCAGACTTTATTTTTGGGGGCTCCAAAATCACTGCAGATGGTGACTGCAGCCATGTAATTAAAAGACACTTACTCCTTGCAAGAAAAGTTATGACCAACCTAGATAGCATATTGAAAAGCAGAGATACTACTTTGCCAGCAAAGGTCCATCTAGTCAAGGCTGTGGTTTTTCTAGTGGTCATGTATGGATGTAAGAGTGTGTTGGACTGTGAAGAAAGTTGAGCGCCGAAGAATTGATGCTTTTGAACTGTGGTGTTGGAGAAGACTCCTGAGAGTCCCTTGGACTGCAAGGAGATCCAACCAGTCCATTCTGAAGGAGATCAGCCCTGGGATTTCTTTGGAAGGAATGATGCTAAAGCTGAAACTCCAGTACTTTTCCACCTTATGGAAGAGTTGACTCATTGGAAAAGACTGATGTTGGGAGGGATTCGGGGCAGGAGGAGAAGGGGATGACAGAGGATGAGATGGCTGGATGGCATCACTGACTCGATGGCCGTGAGTGTGAGTGAACTCTGGGAGTTGGTGATGGACAGGGAGGCCTGACATGCTGTGATTCATGGGGTCGCAAAGAGTCGGACACGACTGAGTGACTGAACTGAACTGAGTCTACTTTATAGATTTGCCTATTCTGGACATTTTATATATACCTCAAAACATATAATAAATCATATAATAAACTAACCAAACTGATCACATGGATCACACCCTTGTCTAACTGATTGAACTATGAGCCATGCAGTGTTGGGCCACCCAAGTTGGACAAGTCATGGTGAAGAGTTCTGACAAAATGTGATCCAGTGGAGAAGGGAATGGCAGACCACTTCATCATTCTTGCCTTGAGAATCCAATGAACAGTATGAAAAGACAAAACGATATGACACTGAAAGATGAACTCCCCAGGTCAGTAGGTGGCCAATATGCTACTGGAGAAGAGTAAAGAAATAACTCCAGAAGGAATGAAGAGGCTGAGCCAAAGTGGAAACAAGGCACAGTTGTGGATGTGTCTGGTTGTGAAAGTAAAGTCTGATGCCATGTGAAGTGAAGTGAAATTCACTCAGTCATGTCCATCTCTTTGCGACCCTATGGACTATATAGTCTATGGAATTCTCCAGGCCAGAATACTAGAGTGGCTAGCCATTCCCTTCTCCAGGGGATCTTCCCAACCTAGGGAGAGAACCCGAATCTCCCACGTGGCAGCCAGATTCTTTACCTACTGAGCCACCAGGGAAGTCCAAGAATACTGGAGTGGGTAGCCTATCCCTTCTCCAGCAGATCTTCCTGACCCAGGAATCAAACTGGGGTCTCCTGCATTGCAGGCAGATTCTTTACCAGCTGAGCTACTAGGGAAGTAAAGTCTGATGCCATAAAGAACAATATTGCATACGAACCTGGAATGTTAGGTCCGTGAATCAAGGCAAATTGGAAGTGGTCAAACAGGAGATGGCAAGAGTGAACATTGACATTTTAGGAATCAGTGAACTAAACTGAACCAGAATGGGTGAATTTAACTAAGAGGACAATTGTGTCTATATTGTGAGCAGTAATCCCTTAAAGAAATGGAGTAGCTCTCATATTCAACAAAAGAGTCCAAAGTGCAATACTTGAGTGCAGTCTCAAAAATGACAGAATGATCTCTGTTCATTTCCAAGGCAATCCATTCAGTATCACAGTAATCCAAGTCTATGCCCCAACTACTAATGCTGAAGAAGCTGAAGTTAATTCTGTAAAGGACATATAAGACCTTATAGAATTAACACCAAAAAAAGATGTCCTTTTCATCATAGGGGACTGGATTGCAAAAGTAGGAGGTGAAGAGATGCCTGGAATAACAGGCAAGTTTGGTCTTGGAGTACAAAATGAAGCAGAGCAAAAGCTAACAGTTTTGCCAAGAGACCACAATGGTCATAGCAAACACTCCCTTTTAACATGACAAGAAATGACTCTATACATGGACATCACTATGTGGTCAATTGCAAAATCAGAGTGATTATATTCTTTGCAGCCAAAGGTGGAGAAGCTCTATACAGTCAGCAAAAACAAGACTAGGAGCTGACTGTGGCTCAGATCATAAACTCCTTATTGCAAAATTCAGACTTAAATTGAAGAAAGAAGGGAAACCCCTAGGCCATTCAGGTATGACCCAAATCAAGTCCCTTACAGTTAAACAGTGGAGGTGACAAGTAGATTCAAGGGATTAGACCTGATGGAGTGCCTGAAGAACTATGGATGGAAGTTCCTAACGTTGTACAGGAGATGTTGGATCAAAACCATCCCCAAGAAAAAGAAATGCAAAAAGGCAAAATGGTTGTCTGAGGAAGCCTTACATATAGCTGAGAAAAGAAGAGAAGCGAAAGGTAAAGGAGAAAAGGAAAGATATACCCATCTGAATTCAGAGTTCCAAAAAATAGCAAGGAGAGATAAGAAAGCCTTGCTGAATGAACAATGCAAAGCAATAGAGGAAAACGATAGAGGGAGAGTAGAGATCTCTTCAAAAATATTAGAGATACTAAGGGAATGTTTATGCAGAGGGCACAATAAAGGACAGAAGCAGTATGGACCTAACAGAAGCAGAAGAGATTAAGAAGAACTAGTAAGAACATGCAGAAGAACTATACAAAAAAGATCTTCATGACCCAGATAACCACGATGGTGGGATCACACACCTAGAGCCAGACATCTTGGAGTGTGGTGTCAAGTGGGCCTTAGGAAGCATCACTACGAACAAAGCTAGTGGAGTTGTTGGAATTCCAGCTGAGCTATTTCAAATCCTAAAAGATGATGTTGTGAAAGTGCTGTACTCAATATGCCAGCAAATTTGGAAAACTCAGCAGTAGCCACAGGCCTGGAAAAGGTCAGTTTTCACTCCAGTCCCAAAGAAAGGCAATGCCAAAGAGTGCTCAAACTATGGCACAATTGCACTCATCTCACCTGCTAGCAAAGTAATGCTCAAAATTCTCCAAGCAAGGCTTCAACAGTAAGTGAACCAAGAGCTTCCAGATGTTCAAGCTGGTTTTAGAAAAGGCAGAGGGACCAGAGATCAAGTGCCAGCATCCGTTGGATCATAGGAAAAGCAGGGGAATTCCAGAAAAACATTTACTACTGATTCATTGTGTATGTCAAAGCCTTTGTGTGGATCACAGCAGACTGTGGAAAATTTTACAAACGATGGGAATACCAGGCCACCTTACTTGCATCCTGAGAAACCTATTTGCAGGTCAGGAAGCAACAGTTAGAACTGGACATGGAACAACGGATTGGTTCCAAATTAGGAAAGGAGTACATCAGGGCTCCATATTGTCACCATGATTATTTAATTTATATGCAGAGTATATCATGTGAAATGCCAAGCTGGATGAAGCACAAGCTGGAATCAAGATTGCCAGGAGAAATTTCAATAACCTCAGATATACAGATAATATCACCCTTTATGGCAGAAAGCACAAAGGATCTAAAGAACCTTCTGATGAAAGTGAAAGAGGAAAGTGAAAAAGATGGCTTAAATTTCAACCTTTAAAAAACAAAGATAATGGCATCCGGTCCCATTGCTTCGTGGCAAATAGATGAGGAAACAATGGAAACAGTGACTTTATTCTCTTGGTCTCCAAAATCACTGCAGATGGTGACTACAGTCATGAAATTAAAAGACTGTTTCTCCTTGGAAGAAAAGCTATGACCAACCTAGACAGCATATTAAAAATCAGAGACATTACTTTGCCAACAAAGGTCCGTATAGTCAAAGCTATGGTTTTTCCAGTAGTGATGTATGAATTTGAGGGTTGAACCATAACAGAGGCTGAGTGCTGCCAAGTTGATGCTTTTGAACTGTGGTGTTGGAGAAGACTCTTGAGAGGCCCCTTGGACTTCAAGGAGATGAAACCAGTCCATCCTAAAGGAAATCAGTCCTGAGTATTCATTGGAAGGACTGATGCTGCTGCTGAAGCTCCAATACTTTTGCCACCTGATGCAAAGAGCTGATTCATTAGAAAAGACCCTCATTCTGGGAAAGACTGAAGGCAGGAGGAGAAGAGGACAGTAGAAGATGAGAAGTTTCAATGGCATCACAAACTCAATGGACATGAGTTTGAAACAGCTCCGGGAGATGGTGATGGACAGGGAGTCCGGTGTGCTGCAGTCCATGGGGTCACAAAGAGTCATACATGACTGAGCGAATGAACAACAACAAATCATGTAATATGGCCTATATGGCAAACTTTTTCATTTATCCTGTTTTCAAGTTTCATCCATGTAGTAACACTTTTTCTCCCTCACCCCTCCCACTTTTTTTCACCTGTGCCTTGTGATGCAAGATCTTAATTCCCAGACCATGGTTGAAACCCATGCCCTCTGAAGTGGAAGTGCAAAGTCCTAACTACTGGACCACCAGGGAATTCCCACACTTCGTTCTTTTATGGCAGAATGACATTCCATTGTATGGGCAGACCACGTTTGGTTTATCCATTCATCAGCTGATGGTTATTTGGGTTGTTTCCACTTTTTGTCTATTGTGAATAATGCTGCTATAAACTTTCATGAACAAGTTATTGTTTGACATATGTTTTCATTTCCCTTTCATTTCCTACCCTGATTCCTAGGGGTAGAATTACTGAGTCTAATAGTAACCTGACATTGCGAGCCATGTGGCAGTGGAGTTCTCCTGGGTTTCCTTACCCTACTGCTCTCCACCCGGGTGCCCTTTCCCAATAAAATCTCTTGCTTTGTCAGCAGATGTGTCTCCTCAGACAATTCATTTCCGAGTGTTAGACAAGAGCCCAGTTTCGGGCCCTGGAAGGGGTCTGCCTTCCTGCAACAAATGGCGACTCTGGTGGGACTCTTCTTTGCTGAGACTGACATCCTGACCACTCGGGGTACTCAGGGGCCAGCTTGCCTGCCAATGGACTAGACCCAGCGGCCGCAGCTGGGACCCTTTTGTCCCTGGTCTCCTCCTGACGTGGACAACTGGCCAGGGTGCCCCGACCGGTGAGGAACAGGAGACTTTATTGACCTCTCTCCTCTTCCCTCTCTCTTTCCTCCCCTTAACCCTTCCTACCCTTCCCTGTTTTTCTAGTCCCACAGCGGGGCTGGATGCAGGAATCGATGCAGCCTGAGCTGAGGATTGGAGACTGATCACTCCTCTTGGCAGAGAACTCGAATTCTGGTTCTGGTCTGGTCTGATTTCTAGTAGGGCCGAGTTCCAGTCCTCCCTTCTCTGGAGGCCCAGGGAAAACTCCCATAATGCCTGGGCATCTGTAGGTGGCAGGAGACGTCTGTAAGGCCACCCCTTTCGCCACCACCTCTCCCGCCTCCTCCCATTTCTTCTTCCAACCTGGCTTCCTTTCCTCCCTTGAAATCTTTGATGTTAGTACTTGGATTCTTGTATTTAAGGGCTTCTCTGGTGGTGCAGAGGTTAAAGCGTCTGCCTGCAATGTGGGAGACCTGGGTTCGATCCCTGGGTCAGGAAGATCCCCTGGAGAAGGAAGTGACAACCCACTCCAGTATTCTTGCCTGGAGAATCCCATGGACGGAGGAGCTTGGTGGGCTATAGCCCACGGGTTGCAAAGAGTCGGACACGACTCAGCAACTTCACTTTATAGTGACTCTATGTTTAACATTTGGAGCACTTCTAAACTATTTTGCAAAGTAGGTATACCAATTTGGCTTCCAACCAGCAGTGTATAAGGGTTAGTTGTCCTAATGGATATGAGGTATTATCTCATTGTGGTGTTAATAAGCATTTCCCAAATGACTAATATTGTCAGAGCATCTTTTCATATGTTTACAGTAAATCTTCTTTGGAGAAATGTCTATTCAGATACTGTAGCCATTTTCAAATTAGGTTATTTGTCTTTTTATTGTTAAGTTGTAAGAGTTCTTTGTATATTCAAGATTCAGGTCACTAACAGGTTATGTGGTTTTCAGATATTTTCTCCCATTCTTTGGGCTGTTCTTGATGGTATTCTTGATGGTATTCTTTGAGACACAAAAGCTTACAATTTTGACAAAATCCAGTTTATCTCATTTTTTCTTTGTTACATATGTTTTGTTGTAATTTTATCTAATACAAAGTCACAAAGATTTACTCTTATATTTTCTTCTAACAATTTTATACTTCTAGCTCTTACTTTTAAGTTTTTAATCTAATTTGCCTTTATTTTTGTAGTTTGTGTAAAGAGATCCAGTTTCATTGTTTTGCTTTTGTATATTCCCTTTCCTAGTACTTTGTGTGGGGGAGAGAACTATTCTTTTCCTACTGAATTGTTTTGGCCCCCTTGTCAAAAATCAGTTGACTGTAATGGAAGGGTTTATTTCTGGACTCTTTCTATTCCACTGATCTTTTATCTTTATGGCAGTACCACATTGTTTTAATTACTGTAGCTTCTATCTTTCATTCTGGATGCCTTTTATTACTTTTTCTTGCCTTATTTCTGTGACTAGAACTTCCAGTATAAAGTTGAATAGAAGTGGCAAGAGCAGACATCATCGTCTTGATTCCTGATCTTTGGGGCAAAGCGTTTTTTTACCATTGAATATGACATTAGTGATTGGACTTTTTATAGATGCCTTTTTATCGGATTGCAGAAGTTCCTGTCTGTCCCTAGTTTGCTGAACGCTTCTTACCTTGAGGAAAGGATGTGGAATTTTGTCACATGTTTTCTGTGTCTGCTGAGATCGTCATGTAGTTTTTATCCTTGGCTCAGTTGATATGAGGAGTTGCAATAACTGATTTAGGAATGTTAAGCCATTCTTGCATTTGCAGGATAAGTCCCATCTGGTCATGGTGTGTAGTAATTTTTGTACGTTACTGGGTTTGGTTTGCTAGTGTTTTTATTGAGTAGTTTTGTGTCTGTATTCAGAAGAGATTTTGATTTGTGATTTTCTTTCCTTGTGGTGTCTTTGATTTCTGTTTTAGGGTAATAATGGCCTCTTAGAATGAGTTGGAAAGTGTCCCTCTACTGGTTTTTGTAAAATTTTATGGAAGATTGGTTTTAATTCTTCTTTAACTGTTTAATAGAATTCATCAGTGAAGTCACATGATCCTGGACATTTTTTGTGTGAAAAGTTTCAGTCACTAGTTGTTAAACATCTGTTCATATTTTCTTTTCCTCCTTGAATCAGTTTGGGTAGTGTATGTATTTCTAGGAATTTGCTCATGTTATCTAGGTTACCTAAATTGTTGGCGTACATTTTTTGAGAATATACTCTTGGAATTCATAAAATCAGTAGTAATATTCCTAGTTCCACTCCTGAGTAAGTAATTTAAGTCTTTTTTTTTTTTTTCTTGGTTAGTCTATCTAAAGGTTTGTCAACTTTTGAGTTTTTCAAGAATCTATTTGGTTTCATTTATACTATACTCCTCTTGCATGCTTTTGATTAATTAGCTCNGCATGCTATTGATTAATTAGCTCTTTTTCATCTGTTGTCTTAATATGAAATATATCTTATTGATTTGAGAGTCTTCTGTTTTAATATATACATTTACAGCTATGAATTCCCCTTTGAGCATTGCTTTACCTAAATCCCCTAAAGTTTGGTATATTGTCTTCTTTTTCAGTCATCATCAGAAAGTATATTAGAAAGTATTTCCTAATTTCTCTTTTCCAACCCATTGGTTATTTAGGAATGTATTATTTAATTTTAGTTTGTGAATTTCTGAGACTTCTTTCTGTTATTGATTTCTAATTTCATTCTATTGTGCTCAGTCAAGTCCGACTCTTTGGGACCCCATGGACAGTAGCCTGCACCAGGCTCCTCTGTCCATGGGATTTTCTAGGCAAGAGTACTAGAGTGGGTTGCCATTTCCTTCTCCAGGGAATCTTCCAGACCCAGGGATTGAACCCAGGTCTCCTGCATTATAGACAGACACTTTACCATCTGAGCCACCAGGGAAGTCTGAAGTATATACTTTGTATGATTTAAATCCTGTTATATTTACTGAAGCTTATTTTATAGTCTGGTATGTGAAAGATGTTGCTTGCATATTGAGAAGGATATATATTCTGCTCTTGTTTAATGAAGTGTTCTATAAACACCTGTTAGGTCTATTTGGTTTATAGTGTTGTATAGATACATTGTTGATCTAGTAATTTCCCTTCTTTTTTTTTTCAGCTGATGAATTAATTAGCCCTAAAGACATTGATCCTGTTCAGCGTTTTGTCCCTCTACAGAATCAACGAAATGTGAGCATGAGGTTTTCCAATCAGGTAAAGAGATTTTATTTCATGATTTAGACTCCTCCAGACATTTAAAGCTTAATTAAAGCATAAATTTTATTCGAAATGGGTTTTCATTGTTCCTTGTGAGAGCAAGACATTTCTCTGTTCTGGTTAGTTAAGATTTACTTGTGGTAAAGGTTATTTGTTAATGAGAAAGTATGAGTCGGATGTTTCCAACAAGATGTCTCACAGGTAAACATTTTCACCTTCACAGTGGCTGACTTTATGGTATCAAATGTCTTTGAGATTTATGTGTGGGTAGCACTGGGACAGATGAGATGGCACTGTTACATGAATGCCGCCCTCCACCCCATGCTTGATGTCTATCTGTGATGTGTCTCTGTGATAGGCCTAAGTGATGGACAGAGCTGATCTAAGTACTTGGTGACATGTTGGGGAAAGGAATAGTTAAATTTTTTTTTTTACGTTTAGTAACTATAGATTCAGACTGTGTTGTGTCAACAAAAAAAGTGTTTGCGGGATCAGCAAGATTGATGTTGACTTGAGCATACCCTCAAGTATTAAATGATACCAGTAATGAGAACTGTTAAAATGAAAATGTTGTGTGGATTGTTGAAACTGCCTGAGGAGAAAGGGAATGAACCTGAGTATGTGCCTGGGATTCCAAGCAGTTAAAATGTATTTAATAAGAATAGCATCATCAGTAACAGAAAATATGCTTACAAATAAGCATTATAAAATGCTCCTTTTACTTTAAAAATATATGTATAATACACAAACACACACACATAAATGCTTGTTTTAATGAGAGAAAGGGAAAGCCAGCCAGCCTCATTAATAGGTTCTGTCACACTATTTCTCTGCTGCTTTTGCTGGTCCTCAACAAAACATCTAGTTACTATGAGTGGTTTATAGTTGAAAAACTTTGGGGAGACTTTTAATAAATATTAAGATTTTCTCAGGAATGTAAAAATGCCTGTGTTAATATGTGATAGAGATTTTATGCTGCTCTATTAGTTCCCATATAAGGAAGAGATCTGGCCTTTGTCTCTACTTACCACTTGTCTCACTGCAGTACAAGTGTACATTCTGGACGTATTTGAGACATACAATTTTACCTGAAGAAATGGGAAAGTGGTAATGTATTTTACTTCATATTGCCTAGTGCTGTGACTCTGAACCATTTTAAGACTAGTATGTTTCATTTACATAGCATGTGTGACCCAATTCTATGGTGATGAAATCTCAAGGCCTTTTTTAGAATATAAAGTGACCTGTTGGTCACAGATTTGAGTTATAGGGGCAGGAACCAGATTACATCAAAGCACACAGCTAACATAATGAACAGTTAAAACATTTACTTCATGCTTGCCACATATGATGAGGGCTGCGGGTTATGTATAATTTTTTACATACACTATACTTGCAACTCTCTCGCCCACTCAAAAAATCAGGGTACACATGAGTGAGAGTGAATTTTATAGGCATTCACTCTAGGTGTACTTTTTATATGGAAATCATTTATGCCTCCCATGTGGAGCTACATCCTATCTAAGAGCCTTTTTCTAGGGCCAGGGCAGAGGCTTATCTCTTGCAGCTGAGTGGGGATTATATCTGTGCAGTGTTGTATAGTTTCTGACAGGGAGATTATAGGAAGGGCTGGCAGCAGAAAATTGGTGGGAGGTATCATTGCTCTACCCTACTGGGAGCTTGGTTGTGATAGTATATAAAATAGTGAGGTGCCTTTGCCACTTTCTCAGCTGTTTAAGCAGTAGCCAAGACATAGCATGCTCATATACATTGTTGGGACTAGCTGGCTTGGCTTGGTGAAATGTGAAAGTCAGACATGGCTCTCTACTTGAAATGCTGGTATCAGTGGCCTTTCAATCATGATTAACTAAGTCAGATCCTGGAATTAACTGATCTGTGGGAATTGATCCTTCAAATGTCTGAAAAATAGGTAGAGTAGTAAAATTCAGACATTTCTCAGAAATAAGAGACATCTCCTGGCAACCCACTCCAGTATTCTTGCCTGGAGAATGCCAGGGACGGGGGAGCCTGGTGGGCTGCCGTCTATGGGGTCACACAGAGTCGGACACGACTGAAGCGACTTAGCAGCAGCAGCAGCAGCAGCATCTAGGTTGGTCATAACTTTTCTTCCAAGGAGTAACTGTCTTTTAATTTCATGGCTGCAGTCACCATCTACTATATGTAAATTATATATCAATAAAAAGTCTGCTTAATTTTTATATTAAATATCTGTTAATAAAGTAGAAGTATTGCAAGGGCTTAAAATGTCTCTTCTCCAGAGTATCCAAGAAGTATTCCACCTCATGAGAAGCAGAGATATAAAAAAAGCTAGAGTTTCTCCTGTATAGCTTTGAAGCCAGTGTTTTGATTCCATTTCAAATGATTAAATCTTATGTAGTTAAATTTCCCTTAAAGAGCCACCAAGAGATCATTCTCCGTTTTTTGGTTTAAAAAATTAAATCTTGGGAAGTCTTATTAAAAAAAAGAGAGAGAGACAGCTCCAACTTCAAAGGAAACTGTGCTAGGGGTCCTCATGACCACTCTTTGCCCCAGTGATTCACTGGAAGGGCTGTCAGGACTCAGAAGCTGCTACGCTTACAGTTTATTATTAGGTTGGTGGAAAAGTAATTGCAGTTTTGGACTGTGAATTTTAAATCATTACACCTGGGCTCAAACACATCTTTATTAATCAAAATAGGAACCATTATAATCAACACATTGTTGCCAATGAGAGATAGTTTGTTTATTCTTGTGGCATAAAAATCTGTGCTTCAGGATTCAACAAACTCTTTCCAAGAGTTCTGCTTGCAAAACGGTGAGATGCTTGAAGAAGTGGTTGTCAGCTGATGAAAGGTCAGGTGAGTATGGTGGATACGACAAAACTCCTTAGCCCAATTCATTCAAGTTTTGCAGCATTGGTTGTGCAATATGCGGTCAGGCATTGTCGTGGAGAAGAATTGGGCCCCTTCTGTTGACCAATACTGGCTGCAGGCTTTGCAGTTTTTGTGCATCTCATCAATTTGCTGAGCATACTTCTCGGATATAATGGTTTCAGTGGGATTCAGAAAGCTATCGTGGATCAGATGGGCAGCAGACCACCAGACAGTGACATGACCTTCTTTTGATGCAAGTTTGGCTTTGGGAAGTGCTTTGGAGCTTTGTCTCAGTCCAGTCATTGAGCTTGGAGAAGGCAAAGGCACCCTATTCCAGTACTCTTGCCTGGAAAATCCCATGGACGGAGAAGCCTGGTGGGCTGCAGTCCATGGGGTCGCAAAGAGTCTGACATGACTGAGCGACTTCCCTTTCACTTTTCACTTTCATGTATAGGAGAAGGAAATGGCAACCCACTCCAGTGTTCTTGCCTGGAGAATCCCAGGGACGGGGGAGCCTGGTGGGCTGCCGTCTATGGGGTCACACAGTTGGACACGACTGAAGCGACTTAGCAGCAGCAGTCATTGAGCTGGTTTTTGCCGGTTATCATATAAAATCCGCTTTTCCTTGCACATCACAAACTGATCAAAAAATGGTTCATTATTGTTGCACAGAATAAGAGAAGGCCACACTTCAACAGTTTTTTTGATTTGATGTCAGCTCATGAGGCACCCCCACTTATTGAGCTTTTTACCTTTCCAGTTTGCTTCAAATGTCAAATGGCTGTAGAATGGCCATTGCTGGTCCACTTCTCCTGTAGTTACCAGAGGATCAGCTTCCAGGATCCTCTCAGCCTGTCATTGTGAACTTCTGATGGCTGGCCATTGTGTTCCTCATCTTAAGGCTCTCATCACCTTTGCAGAACTTCTTGAACATCCATTGCGCTGTACATTTGTTAGCAGTTGCTGTGAGTTGTGTCCACTGCTTTACAAACCCTTTTGAACTTGAATGAGAAAATCACTTGAGTTTGCTTTTTGTCTAACATTATTTCCCTAGTCTAAAATAAATATAAAATAAGCTGAAAGTAATGTCATTAACAAAAAAAAAGCAAGAAATGCACATTAGAATGATGTATAACATAACCACATTTATTTTAGAATGTATTCCAATATCAAATGGCAAATTTCAACAATGAAAAACCACAATTACTGATAGCTTACTGTGAACGATGTTGATCTTGGATTCTTGATCTCCAAAGAAGAGGGTTTAACTTTAGGTCTGACATAGACATCAGAAGGAAGACAGAGAGTGCCCCCTCACTAGGCTTAGCAAGGGAGCTACATACTTTTTCAATTGGTTATTAAGAATAAATCAAAAGAATGTCTCAAGGTTGTAAAGGTCTTAGCATACCCACTCCCACAATAAAGATTTTACCATAACAGGATTAGTCAGAAGGTTCTTAAGAGGGAGAAACATGTCCTTGAGCAGGATACATTGTTGTTATATAATGATTGGTACAGAATTTAAGGAAAAACATACCTTTGAGCAAGATGAGTTGTTTTGTTGTGTAATCATTAGCTCTGGACCTAAAGAACAAAATGTTTTATGTGACTAAGACAAGGAATGTAGAAAAAAAAAAGTTTGTCCTTTTCTCCTCCTAGAGGGCTCCTTACCCCTTCCTCCTCCTCCTTGGGGACCCCAGACTCCTTATCAACCTCCCTAAGAATTAACTCTTCCATTACTTTTGCACCAACCTAATACAAAAAAAAGGATAGAATGGATAAAATTAGTGAAGATACACAAATCAAGTCTGAGAAAACCAGGCACAAGCTTCCAAATGATCTCTCCCAGTGGAATCATGTGAGACATAATTACCCAGGAAGGATGTGCGACAACATATGCAAAGTATTGCAAACCAGGAAATCTTGCTCAGACTTGAGTGTCCAGGGTTTTTATTTTAGGGGTCAGTCATATAAATGTGTAGCACCTGTATGATTGCCCTCAGTTATTTAAGCTCTAGTTACCCCTCAGAGAAGAAGCAGATGTTCTCTGTAAATCACATTATTAACATAAATTATCTAGACACACTGGTACAGTATGGCCTAAGGCCTTTGGCATGCGAAAACACTCTTTTCTGCAAGAACCTTACAAGAAGCCAGAAAACTCATCCTGAAAGCATGCCTTTCTTGGGAATTTTCAGGATTTAGACAACCCAGGCCTTCTGGACCAGCTTATTCCTTCACAGGAGGTTATGGCAGAAGAAAATTTTCCAGAATCCAGAGAGCAGGGAGTGTGTTAGAACTTTAGAAAGGTCCCTCCTTCAAGTATGCATGGGGCTATTGGCACATTATAAATCCAGAACATTGAGGACTGAATTGAGAGCTGTTGATTTTATTACCATTACTCTTAGCAAATTAATTTGAGGAAAAGGGACTTGCTTTTGTAGCTGGGATTAAAATTGAGGTTGGGAAACTGTGGTATCATTTGGGATGAACCTCCTCACTGCTCTCCCACTAGTCAGAAATCGCTGTTTTCTCTTGATGTTACTTGAAGAATAAAATACCATTATATAAATAAAGGTTTTTTTGTTGTTCAGTTGCCAAGTCATGTCCGACTCTTTGCGACCCCATGGAATGCAGCCTGTCAGGCTTACCTGTCCCTCACCATCTCCTGGAATTTGTTCAAATCCATGTCCATTCAATCGGTGATGCCATCCAACCATCTTATCCTCTATTGCCCTCTTCTCCTCCTGCCTTCAGTTTTTCCCAGCATCAGCATCTTTTCAGTGAGTTGGCTCTTCACATCTGGTGGCCAACGTACTGCAGCTTCAGCATCAGTCCTTCCAATGAGTATTCAGAGTTGATTTCTTTAGGATTGACTGGTTTCCTCTTCTTGCTGTCCAGGGGACTCTCAAGAGTCTTCTCCAGCACCACAGTTCGAATGCATCAATTCTTCAGTGCTCTACCTTCTTTATGGTCCAGCTCTCACATCTGTACATGTCTACTAGAAAGGCCATAGCCTTGACTGTATGGACCTTTGTCAACAAAGTGGTGTCTTTGCTTTTTAATATGCTGTCTAAGTTTGTCATATCTTTCCTGCCAAGAACCAATCACCTTTTAATTTCATGGCTTCAGTCACCATCTGCAGTGATTTTAGAGCCCAAGAAGAGGAATTCTGTCACTGCTTCCACCTTTTCCTCTTCTATTTGCCATGAAGTAATGGGTCCGGGTATGATGATCTTAGTTTTTCTTTGAGTTTTAAGCCAGCTTTTTCATGCTCCTCTTTCACCCTCATCAAGAGGCTCTTTAGTTCCTCTTCACTTTCTGCCATTAAAGTGGTATCATCAGCATATCTGAGATTGTTGATATTTCTTCCAGCAATCTTAATTCCAGCTTTAGAGGAGTAGAAAGAAACGCCGGTTTAGAGGAGCAGAAAGAAAAGCATTGTGAGCAGAAGCAGATATACTTAATAGTATTGTGAGATTTTGACCAAAAGAAAACGGAACAAGAAAACCTTTGCAGACTTTAGAAGTTCCTAGAGATCAGAGACCATGTTTTATTCATTTCCGTATCTTCAGTATCTGTCATAGTGCCCTAACACCTGTTATATAGGAGGTTCTCAGTGTTGAACTTGAGTGTGTGTGCTTAAAGGTGTATGTGGGAGGAAGGTATGTCATGGGAAATAGTAGACTTATGCAAATATCCAAATCTATTTCTTTAATCCTGACCTCTTTCCTGCTGTCTAAACTTTAAGTTTTACCTGCCTGGTGATCATCTCTCCACAGATCTAGTAGTAAAACTCAGCATTTCTGGGTGTATGCTTAACTCTGACTCGTTGAGTTATATATTATATCTCAGTAAAGTAGTTTAAAAAAAAAGAAACCCAACATTGATGATGCCAAACTTATCTTCTTTGTATTCATAGCCTCTGTCTTGGATAAGGACTGTCTTCTTGTGCCAGTAGCTCTTATTTTCAGGTGGTTATCATATTGGCTTTGCCTTCACAGAAGCATCTCCGTTTGTTTCTTCATAATTATTCCCACTGCCACACATCACTCAGGCTTCATTACTACTCAATGGCATGGTTTTAATCATCTCTGTCTGTCTTTAATCGCTCCTCCTGTTTACTCTCTGTGCTTGAGAACACAGGATCTTATAAAGTATGAGTTCATTTATCTCATTTCCTGAAAACCTTCCATGACACACTGTTGCCTACAGGGTAGAGTCTAAATTCCACATCCTCACATAGTCACTTCATTTCCTTGTTTTTCACTTATAATTTGCAATTTCTGCAAATGTCTCCCAACTATCCCTGTACTACGGTCTCAGCTGACTTGCTGATCTACTGTTCACCCACTCCCAGGCCTTTACTCTTAGTACAACCTTCATCCTGAAACCCTGGCCTCTCACACAGAATCCTTTAAAATCCAAGCCCGATACAGTCTCTTCCTTTGCCCACATGTGAAAATTAGATAGATGCATTTTGTAAAAAGTGAAATAATACAGAAGTTATCACAATGCAGTTGTGTTACGTTTGGAAGTATTAACCAGTTCGCAATTTCCCCATTTCCAGAAAAGTCTTTTTTTAAAACAAAACCAGATCGATTTTCACCTCTGACTCTAAATATCTGAATAATGTAAATGTAACCCTTAGAAAAAGTCATTTGCTTATCTCAACTTCTACTGTTTCATTGTTCTTTCCTTTCTGAATGTCCCTGCCCTCTTCTGTAATTATCTTTCTGTTTGCACAGCTTTCTGTAGACATTATTTATGAGTAGGTCTTTTAGCAAAATCCTTAGTTTTCCTTTGTCTGATAATATCTATTTCCCTTTCATTTCTGTAGAATGATTTCATTATATGCAGGATTCCTGATTGACGGTTATTTTCTTTAATTCAGTAAGAATTATTGTGTACTTCCTCTGCCTCCATAATTTCAGTTGAGAAGTGAAGTGAAGTTAAAGTTGCTCAGTCATATCTGACTCTTTGCGATCTCATGGACTAGTCCATGAAATTCTCCAGGCCAGAATACTGGAGTGGGTAGCCTTTCCCTTCTCCAGGGAATCTTCCCAACCCAGGGATCGAACTCAGGTCTTCTGCCTTGCAGGTGAATTCTTTACCAGCTGAGCCACAAGGGAAGCTGTTGAGAAATCCCTTGCCAATTCAAATTTGTGTTCTTCTACAGATAATATTCCATTTCTCTTCGACCAAGTCTACTTATGCGCCTGGCTGGAAGGCCAGGAGATAACTAACTCAGCTGATGCAGTTATCATCAGCTCAGATGTATCAGCTCACTTGCTGGTTTCTAGATGTGGATCAGGGGTTGGGTAGTCTTGTCATTGCTGTAAAGCTGCTTTTCTAGGCTGCAAAGCTCCATGCTGATGTACTGGCTGTGGAGTAAGGGTTGGGATGGTCCTTGGAGCTTAATTGCTGCTATCATGGATGAATTGGACTGCCCACTAAAACCTGATTTGTGGAGTAGGGGTCATGACAATTCACTGGGCTTCTTTGCTGATGTTACAGTTGTACTGACCCATCAAGTGCGCTGGTTGTAAAGCAGAGGTTAGGTGGGCTCACCAGGGCTTTGATGCTACTGGTGAAGGCAGAATGGCCAACTGACAAACCTCAAGTAGAAGAGCCATAGTTGGATCTTTCCATTTGGTCACTGTTATGGTTCTTGTTTCCCAGTCCTTTAGACAGGGAGAAGAGACTTCTGTGTTTATGTTTTTGGTCTATGCTTGTTGGTTATTTCAGGCTGCAGGCCTGTCCAGTGCTCAGCCCAATGAGTACTGGATTAGGAATCTCACCACATTGCCATTCTTCAGGTCCTGAGGTTGGGTTAGCCAGCCAAGTCCACTGCCTTCTCTTCAGCCCTCAGAGTTCTTGACTCATTATCCATTGGATTATGTTCAGGGTGAATAATTAAAAGTTATATGAGTCTTGTTCCTTCTTGCCCCTTTTTTCATGGATAATTAATCTTCATAAGTCTTTCTGTGAATAAAAATTAGAGTTAAGATTTGTTCTGTTCCTTAGTCTTTTTCTGTAGAATAATTTTTTTAAAACATATGCTATAATTTATTGAACAACAATTGAACATTTTTAAAAATTATTTATTTATTTTTGGCTGCACTGAGTCTTTGTTGCTACGCACAGGCTTTCTCTCATTGCAGCCAGCTGGCACTACTCTTCATTGCAGTTCACTGGCCTCTCATTGCAGAGGCTTCTGTTGTTGTGGAGCACAGGCTCTAGGGCACGAGGGCTCAGTATTTGTGAAATGCAGGACCTAGAACACAGGCTGAGTAGCTGTGACACACGGGCTTAATTCCTCCACAGTGTGTGGGATTGTCCAGAACCAGGGATCGAGCACACGTCCCTTGCAATGGCAGTAGCCCTTCCACTGGCAGGCTGATTCATTACCGCTGAACCACCAGGGATGTGCTGTACGTTTATTTTTAGTAAAAGCTTTATTGAGATAAAATTTACATTGTATATAGTTCACTAATTTAAAGTGTACAAGTCAATGGATTTTAGTATATTCATCACAATAAACTTTAGAATATTTTCATGACGCAGTCACTCTCCACAGTCACTCTCCACTTTGTTCAACCTTCCTCTCTCTCCCTATCCCAACCCTAGGCAACTGCGAATCTACTCTCTGTCTATATGGATTTTCCTATTCTGGGTATATCATATAAATGATTTCATATAATATGTGGTATTTTGTGACTGGCTTTTTTCACTCCACACGTTCTCTAAGTTCATAGAAAACATTGTTAGAGCGTATATCAGTATTTCAGTCCTTTCTGTGGCCAAAGAACATTTCATTGTGTGTATTTACAACCCTTTATTTATCCATTCATCTGGTGATGGACATTTGGGTTTTTCCCACTTTCTGACTACTGTAACTAATGCTGCCATGAAATTTGGTACACAAGGTTGTGTGTGACTTGTTTTCATTTTTCTTGGTGATAATGGAATTGCTGAGTTATTTGGTAATTTTATGCTTAACATATTGAGAACTGCAGGCTGTTTTTCAAAGTGATTGCACCATTTTGACCTTCTACTGGCAGTGTATAAGGGTTCTAATTTCTCTACATTCTTGTCACTACTTATTGTTATCTTTTTGATTATAGTCTTCTAGTGTGTAAAATGTGGTTTTGATATGCATTTCCCTAGTTACTCTAGTTACTAAAGCCGTTGAGCATCTTTTTATGTGTTTTGGGAGGAATATGTATATATATCTGTTTGGGCAAAGTGCCTCAAAATACTGTGGTCATTTAAAAATTGGGTTGTCTTTTTATTATTGTTTTGTCATATTTCTTTATGTGTTCTGCATATGAGTTCCTTCTATTATTTGCAAATATTTCCTCCCATTTGGTGAACTACTATTCCAGTTTCTTGATGGTGTCATTTGAAGCACAGACAATTTCCACTTTGATAGTCTGATTTATCAGTTTTTTCTTTTTTGGTTGCTGTGCTCTTGGTGTCATATCTAAGAAACCACTGTCTAATCCAGGGTCACAAAGACTTATGCCTGTGTTTTCTTCCAAGAATTCTATAGGTTTAGCTTTTATATTTACACCTCTGATTCATTTTGAGTTAATGGTAGGCATTCAACTCCATTCTTTGTATGTGGATATCCAGTTGTTAGAGCACCATTTGTTGAATTTCCTGACTGATCTTTTTCTTTTTTATTATCGTGGTAAAATGTGCATTGCATGGTATTTATCTATTTAACCATTCATAAGTGTACAATTCAGTGGCATTAAATTTGCAATGTTGCATAACCATCACTGCTATCTATACCCAAAACTTTTTCATCATCTCCAACAAAAACTCTGTACCCTTTAAACAATGACTCTCTCTACTCCCCTCCCTCCAGCTCCTGGTAACCTCTATTCTACTTTCTGTCTTTATTAATCTGTCTATTCAATATACCTCATATAAGTAGAACCATGCAATATTTGTCTTTCTGTGTCTAGTGAATTTGTAGACATAATACCCAGGGTAATTTTTGTGTTTTATTGATGTAGTGTTTTGCTTTCTTCCTGTTGGCTGTTTTTCACATACCTGGTGATCCTACTTGGTTCAGTGATATATTAGGTAATAGATGGCCTGATTATTCTCGGTGTATTAAGTGGTACCCTCCCCACACCCCCAGTCCCAACAGGAGGTGAGAAAGAGTTTTGTCTCTTGGGGATCATGGTGGGGACCAAACATGCCCTTCATCACCCTTGCCAAATGGGGCCAAGACTGGAAGCATTAATTCACCCCAGCCAGTTTGTTCAGTATATTAAAAGAACAAGTATTTGAGAGTCCACTGCCAATGCAGGGGTCCAGGAAGATCCCACATCCTGCAGAGCAGCTAAGCCTGTGCATTGCAACTACTGAGCTTGCCATGCTGCAGCTGCTAAAGCTCACATGTCTAGAGCTCATGCTTCCCAACAAGGGAAGCCCACTGCAATGAGAAACCACACCACAATAAAGAGTAGCCTCCTCTCACCACAATTGGAGAAAGCCCATGTGCAGCAATGAAGATCCAATGCAGCCGAAAATAAATAAATAAAAGATAATGTAAAATATTTAAAAAGAGAGAGAAGAACTTCGTTTTCTTGCTGATGGTGGTTCTTGTGTGGGGCCTCAGGCTAGCCACTGTGGCCTTTAATCGGTTCTCTGTCATGCCCCACTTCTCCCATCAACCCTCCATTATATCTGCAAACCAGGTGCTGCTCCAGAGCCCCTGTATTTGGTGGATCAGCTCCCATACCTCTGGCAGCATTATGGTGATGCTCTAAGTGGTATAGTTTGGCGATATAGGCTTCCTCTGCTCTGCTTTCTTCATTAATGCACTTCAATTTGCCATCTTTTACACTAGAAATGTGCTGAAATGTCTTTTTTTTTTTTGCCCCTTTTTCTCTTTATTGCTATGGCTTTAGTCTTTTTTGTTTATTTTTAGCATCTATATGGTCATTTCTGTGGGGTCTGCAGAGGAATAAGAATTCAGTGTAAGTGCTCACACCACTGTCTAGAACTAGAAGCCTCACTTCCCATGCTAGTTTCTCATTGTTTCTCTTAAGTATCTTTTTCTGCAGCCACACTTTGTGCTTCTTCAGCTTGGCTGGTGAACCTCACACTGGAATTTGAGCAAAGTAGATGTTCACCGAACAGTTGTGATAGCCCCAAGTAGATGCAAACCAAGTAACTTAAATACCAAAATTTTCCAACTTGGTAAAGAAACGTGTGAAAGAGAATAATTTACACCAAACTGTTAATCTGTCCTTTTTTTCTTGTAGATAGAGTAACAGTGCCTGCTCTACTTACCCCTACTTTCCTATGTCACGTTTGATTTGGAAAAGATAAATTATGCAAAAGATCATATTATCTAATCATCCTGTAAATTACTCCCTGAAAATAATTCGACTCTTTTGTAACCGTATGGACTGCCAGTCTCCTCTGCTCATGAAATTTCCCAGGCAAGAATACTGGAGTGGGTTGCCATTTCTTTCTCCATGTTTTTAACATTTGTCATGTCATTGTAGTTGGTTTAGATGCCTGCCTCTCTGGCAGGGGTCCTCAGAGTAGGGAATGTGTCTTATTCTTCTTTGTCTTCTATTAGACTAGTTTGGTATTTGACAGGGCTAGAGAAAGGAAATGAGAGAAATAGAAAACCACTGTTGATTTTTGCCATCTAATGATTATAGGCACTGTACAAACTGTTTATATGTATTATGTCAGAGTTTAATGCTTTTCTGAAATAAATATTATTATACTTGTTTTATAGATTGATAGTGTAAGTCTCAGAAAGAAAGGTTTGGTAATTTTTCCAAGGTCGTACAGTTGTCAAGTGGCAGAACCAATACAAAGTTGTAAACTGAAGAAGGAAAAGTGAAAGGGATGTCAAGCATGGAAGCAGTGATTTTTGTAATGGTATGAAGGAGTTAACAGAGGAAATATTTTGCTTCCTGAACAACCTAGCTTAATACCACATCACAGAAAACTCATTTCACTTGTGCTATAGGACACTGAGAGGCTTTTGGAAATGATCTGAAAAATTAAGTGGAAAGATGTTATATCTGTGCAAAATGTATGTTGAGATTCATAATATATATATCATTTATCATGTTTAAAAGGTGTAATTGTCACTTTCTTCTTCTCTGTTAGTACTGGGATAAGACCAAGTCCACAAGTCTAACAGTAGTTTTATTAGGGAGTTCCTTCTTCCTTATCCAAAGGAAAACGATATTTAGAGGTTATAAGCTGCTTTATTTGCTAATTTGCCCTCCCTTCTTTCACCCTAACTTGTTCCCTTTAGGAAGGCCCATCATTTTCTGTTGCCTAGGTAATTCTGGTGCCAGCTATCTGCTGATTAGCTGTGAATGAGACTTAGACTGTTCACACTACAGAGCCTCTAACCATGTTAACATGAGAAGAGTTGCTTGGAGACTGTGTTTGTTTCAGACCTTTTCTACTCATTCATATTTGGAAGAAACTGTAAGCAGCTGACTGTGTAGATTTCACATATTCATTGTATTCTGAATTGTGGTTTTCCACTGGGGATAAGGTAACGCTAAAAGAACATCCTTTTATAGCAGCTGGGGGCTTTCTGGAGTTCTATAGCAAATGGGCTTTATTTTGAAGTATGTGTTATACTAATCAACATACAGAAGATTGCTGGTTCAATAGGAAAGCAAACTTAATATCTTTCTAAATGTTTGCAGGATTCAATCTGAAACTAACATGTTTAAAAGGCAATAGAATAAGACCAGCCAGGAATTGGTTTTCTTTTCTTCATTTTTAAAGCAACTTGCAAAAAAATGAACTTGTTTCTTGAAATAAATACTGAGTACAGTAGAAATTTTACATAAATAAGCCATTCTAGTATCAAAGGAAGAGTCACAGAAAAAACACTGTGATCTGAAAATACTATTTTAATATTCAAGAATATGAATAGTAAAGATTTCATAGAAGGATGGTAGTTGAGATACCCAGCAGTTAATGAAAAGTTACAAGGTTGTGTTGCTCTTGCACATGGCTCATGATAGGAACTGAAACTATGAGAGCAGTCAATTTTGGAAAGTCAGGGTATGGGTAATGCAGATGGCTGAGTAAAGGGATGTTCAATGAAGGGCCCGATAAGGGTCTAACAAGAAGGTAAAACAGTGTCACTGCATTGAAAATGTAAAGGATTTTAACTGAGACAGTGGTTCAAGAAAGCTGACTGCCTAGTTGGCTGGGGAGAACAGCACAGCATTGGCAGAAATTCAAGTGCTGGTGTTTAGACCTTGCATGATTCACCTTAGTATAATCTGGACAAGGTCTCCTAGCATTTATGAAGGGTAGTTCTCTAATCTGTGAAATTATTTGGCTGAATCTTATTCATGAATCTCTGTCTAGCACTTGTGTTGCTGGCTTGCATGATCTAGGTTACTGGTAACTTTTGAGTGATTTTAGTAGATAGTGTGCTCAGAAGCCAGATTGTAGGGAGTTAAAGAGTGATTAAATGGTGGGAGACCATCTGTTCAGGAAGTAAGTGTGCTGCAGTCCAAGAAGGTTATAAGCCTATCCTAATTTAGTAGATATGTATATAGCACTCCTAAAAATGGATTTATACCTGCTTCCCTTTTTTACATTCTTGTTTCAGATATGTTCACAGTTTTTAAAGGTTTATTAATCGTAGATGATTTAGGGAAATTTTGCATGAAGCTCAGTTTTATTTGTTCATTCTAATGCTCTGAAATAGTTTAACTAGTTTGAGACATAATTTCTACTTAAAGGATTAAAAAAAACTCTACTTCATTAGCTTGGCAAAGAAAGAAAGTGCTTGTGTGGGACCAAAAACCCAAAATTATCTAAAAGCATGGGAATGAATTTTAGTGCTGAACAGAAGTTCGTATGATTATCATAATGAAACAGCATAAAATAGTCAAGGCATCAGAAATGCTTCTGAAAGCCTAGTCTGCATATGAATTCTCTTCAGGAATACTGTCTTCAGTCTTTAAGGGAAATAAAAGGCTCCTATTAACTAGTATTTATACCAGAACCAATGAAAATTAAATGCTTTGTCAAAGGCCTCCAGACCTGAGAAAAGTCAAATTTGAAGTTAAAAAATATATATATTAAATATAATAACATTCTAATTAACCCACTGAACTTGTTAAAATTAAATGTTCCAATAATAGGCATGAGATATAATGAAAGATTTCATCTACAAGATGAAAACTTCTTATAGTCATGGCTGAAATGTAAAAGAAGAAAAATAGTCCAAAGCAAGAAAACAAGGTTTATTATCCAGAATAAAGATGTGCAGGGTCCTGTTTGATCTAGAACTTATGTTTGATCTAATACTTATGATCTAGTATTGTTTTAATGAATCTACTAAAAGTATCAATTTGTGCCCTCTTATGATTCAACACACTGAGCCGCCTTATATTCCTGGCATTTTACTCTGAGAACAGAATCCAGTTTATTCATAAACATAAATAAATTTATGAATTTACCTGGGACTTTCCTACTTCCCTTTTTTCTTATTTTTGAATCTTCAAAAAGTTTTAAAGGTTTTTTAATCTTTGAAGAAAAGTATATTCTTTATATCTATTCTAACCCTCTCATTTAATGATTCATATTACAAGGAGCTGCCTTGGGAGCCTACTTCCTGAGGAGCAGTGTGCTCTTACAAGGTCCTTAGAGAGTTACAGGTATTTTTGCCATTGTAATGAGTATTTTTGGTCAGCCTCTTGAAGCAGTATTTTACATTTATGGCATATCATCATGATAGAGCAGATCATGTGTGTTGAAGCACCCTTGAGAGAATTCAGGTTCACATTTATCATTTTCAGTGACACCCAAGCTTTGAATCTGAGAAGTTAACTAGCACATTTAATATACCAATTAAAATGGATTGATATACTTTGGCAGTCTTTGGAGAAAAGACCAATATGAAAGAAATGTTTTTTAGTGTAAGAGCTTAAAGCTTCTAAATTTAGAATGAAAGTCAGTACTTATTTACTAAACCAAATTTAGAATGAAAGTCAGTACTTATTTACTAAATCATGTACATATTTATACAGATCTGAGCTAAAAACATATACACCTGATCTCTTGTTTTTCAAATTAATGAAGAAAAAGGGTTTCATACTTTGTTTTCTGAAAATACAGGTGTATAAAATTTTGCATGAATTATTTTCTTGAAGATTAAAGAATACTACATATGTATGTAATACGTTTTATTGTTAAGGGGGTGGTATAGTATAGTGGCTTTGCGTCTTACAGGCCTAACTCTAAAACCGATTTCTTCTGCTTACTAACTCTGTGACCTTGGAAGGTTTAATTAATCTCTCTAAGCCTCACTTTCTTCCTCTATTAAATAGAGATAATACTTCATAACTCATGTGGTTGTATATAATTAAGTGGTAATAGTGTATGTAAAACTCTTAATAAAATGTCTGACATTATAAGACCTAAATAAATATTATTGCTGATTTTATTTTGTTCCAGTAACTTATTTTATAAATAATATTACTTTCTCAGTGAGAATGAGAAAAATTCTAAAAAGTCT